>JAMKCH010013760.1:0-139846 GCA_023653785.1 Ophioderma brevispina | reverse complement strand
AGTTATTTTTCATACAAAAGGTCTGCAGAATTGACTAATGAATATCATACATTTTCGACAAATGCATAGATGAACCAGAGAAGATGAGAAAGAAGGAGATGGTTCAACTGTTACTTCAAAAGATAAACTGTTCATCCGCCTATTCATCTTAATAGCCTTAAATCCGATTGATTCGATCAAAGACTTGCGCTTCTTGCTATAGAACATTACATACACCTGTCATTAAATCCCAGAACTATTCCAATTACCCAGTTGTCAACTGGCATTTACACAAAGTCATTATACTTTGGTCGTGACCAGTACAGCGAAACGTACTCTTCTGCATCACTTACAGACAACTTTGACCTCAAATTTTCAAAGCATTTTGGCTCTTTTGACACTGTCTGACACAAACAGGTATAGTTGAGTTGTATTCAAATGCATTTATCTAATCATTCATCATATCATATTTCACAGGAACTAACCGGATATGTTTCAATTAGGCTAATATAACAACATCCTTATTGACCTCAAAACATTAAATCAAGGGCTAATTTTGCTGTTTCTTTCGTTAAAAAGTCACTGTTTTCCTCAATTATTTCGACAATGAATAAAAAAAATATTTATCGATCAGAACAAACGTGGAGTTCATTACCAGCAGAGAAATTTTAGCTGGATTATTAATAAACTGTTTTAGTATAGCAGTGTGTCAATTACTTCCTGTTCTGAAACTTTCCTGACTGGCCAAGTTGAGTCGGATGAACAGATTACTTCAAAGGTGCAATCGAGCGGCCCTTGAAGTTACCCAAACAATGAGCTGGTGAATGAAAGTAATCCTGGGTAATCGGATTTCAAAATCTAGCCATCTCCTTCTTTCTCATCTTCTCTGGATGAACTTTGCCCTGCAATGCCTGAACACTACAACGATCTAATAACTTTAGCACCTTAGTGAATATCCGGTCATTTCTATAAAAGAAGTGTTTTTGAATAAAGATCTTCCTGGGTTACCATTGACTGCTTACCCCTGAGCACCCCAATGACCTTCAATGGAAAAAAACGTTTTATACATTTTTCAACAATCGTCTCAAAAGACCCCCACTTGACCTTTGATCATATGACCAACATGGTGAATACTCATCCACACTTTTCTACACAAAAACGTAAAATTACCCCTACCCCAGTGATGTGAAGGTCGTCACTGTAAACCTCTATATTCACAAGATTTTCTGGATTTGTGATGTTATCATGTTCAAGAGGTGCCATTACCTCGCCCGCTCACTGACCTTATCTCGCTTTAACTATACCAATTGCTAATACACTACTTTAGGGAATGTTGGCCAAAGATCGGAATAAAGTACAGACACTGCCGAATGAAGCAGTGGTGTTCAAAGTTAATACATGGACACTCCACTCCACAGAGATCCGCTATAGCTACCTATTACTGAACGTGTAACTTATGAGCCATATCCATCATGTAGCATAAAGTTTGCAAAATAGGTAACATTTTGAATCAGCAGTACTCTCCTTTTATTGAATCCTGTATGGCCACAACAACTCACTTCTGGAACTATTGTGCAGTGCATAAAGACGCAGCGCAGCAACTACACGGCCGTTTTCTTACTCGCGTGGAAGCCTATACGAATTCAAATTGGGCATCATCAAAACCCCCATATGCATGCACTTTTAATAAAAATATGGAAATATAAGCCAAAAATATTTAAAAAACAAAACTGGCCAAAGGAAATACCGCGCACGCTGAGAGCCGGTGTAACCAAAGATTATCTAAAGGAAGATAGGATACTCTCCCTATTTTGTACGGCAAACGATGTAACACTTCCACATCAGCTAATTACCTACCAGACGCCAGATGGCGCTATTCTCATCGTAGCAAGCAGACCGGGTGCCGGCCATCCGTGGTTTGTCAAATTTTAACTCGCTGTTGGTTTAACACGCAAGCACATTTTTGGGAATGGTGAAAGTCGGGAGGACAAAGGGACGAACGAGGTTGTTGATTTCTTAATGTCCCTATAATGCTAAGGCAAATCACAACATGTAACATTCTGTCTTTACTTTGTCTTTAGAAATGAAAAAAATGAAACTTTGCACCATATTGCTCCGCACAGTGAAATAAGCGATGTTGTCGCTTTTACCTACCAGAAACCAGGGTGCGTCCTTCCCATGGAAGTCCACTTCTGTTACACAAAAATAGGGGGAGTGTCCTATCTTCCTTTAATCTTTGGTGTAACCACGTAGCTACTCCACACAATGACGCCGGTACAGACAGCCGCTGTGTGTACACTATCCGTCTATGCGGCAACAAATACACGGAATCCTGGCCGGCAAGTGTACGTCTAGTGGGTAGGTTATCCGGGTCTACTTACTCGGTGGTAGCTGCGTGGTTAACTACCATGAAGAAATTGGCCGTGTATATGGGTTGATCACTGATTAACAGTGCACACTCATGTGGTAAAGGAATGCGTAAATATCAGATAATGCATGATGACAACAGCTCATACACTCTTTAAACAATCACGAAATCCACATGTGGAAATACACCAAATCGTGCTCATTTTAATACCTGACATGTGTCAATGCCTTCCTCCCCAGCACATATCATCTCATCTGTAATTTTACTTCCGTATCCAAATTCACTACTTCGGCATCTTCTGGATGATATTAGGTTAAGCTGAACATACTGAAGTTCATCTGGTCCATAATCTGAAATTTAAAGTAAAAATGTACTTTGAAATTCTGATCTACGCTAGATTCTGTAAAAAGTGCGTTTACACCAAAGACTACCATGGAATTTCTTCCTTAGTTTTGGGGACAATTCCTTAAAGACACTCACTATCAGAGATTTGCCAACTTAGAAAATCTAAACATTTAAAACCAGATTTTTGTATATGCATACAAAGGCAATAACAAGGCAGATAAGGATAAAACTGGATTTTCAATAAGTGCTTGCAGCTTCTGTCTATACACACAGATACAGCAACATGCAAGTGCATGGAAATTCATATCTGTTCATCACTGCTGTGTTCTTCCATTTTGTCATTTTTATTTGAAACAAATATCTTTTGAGAATTCTGGACTTATTGCACAATTCTAAAGTACTGCGTAGTGGGCACATGTGCTCCAGTGTATAGAGCGCCCGATTCACACACCAAATGCTATGAATTCGAGCCCTGGTGTGGAAGATTTGTTGCGCCCTTGAGTATGGCGCTTCACCTCCACTCTACCCAGGTGTACAAATGGGTACCAGTATTATTCAGTGTTGGGAAGGTAACAGACTCGTTGTGAAGGAGGTGTAGCGACATCATATGGTGGAGTCTGGCCCAATCGCTTTGAGAGATAGGCACTCCGTTCCTGTTATACACAGATCCGTTTTATATTGCAAATTTCCAATATTTTAGGCCTTTGCATGGAATACCAGCTCAGTCTTAACCATGAAGAAAAATTTCAACCCAAGCAATTAATCAAATGAACAGTCTGTCAATTGATTGTAACAAGTTTAACAATTATAATAGATTCCACAGGGCGAAGTGGCCGAACGGTCTAAGGTGCTGAACCGTCGGCAGGGTATAAGATCAACCGAGCAGCCCTGGTTCAAGCCCCACAAGTCTGGTTTCTTGGTCATACTCAAACAGTTCCTTAAAGACACTATCAGTGATTTGCTAAATCGGTAAATCGAAAAAATCATCAAAAATCAGATTTTTACATGTATGTAACAAGTACAGGTATCCTAACATACCCTGCAAATGATAAGACCAGAAGCAACCTAATAAGGACAGAATCGGAGATTTTAGTCATTACTGTCCGTTCGGACACTTACTACAACACGTAATTGAATGGAGAATCGTATCTTGGAACACTGCCGTTTTCTTCCTTTTCTGTCAATTCTACAGCTGGAAAAGGTAACTTATAATGAGAATTCTACAGACTTATCCTTCACTTTGAAGCTATTCCTGCAAATTTCAAATATATAAATCACTGATAGTGTCTTTAAGGTCGGAAATTGCACAATCACAGCAGCATTAAACATGTAGCGTGATTATGGAATTTCTTCTCGCACCCACCCGTTACGTAGAATGTGCAAATAATGCAATGGGTACCCGGCGCCTCATGGTTCAGAGAGTCATGTAAAGCTGTTGGTTCATGTGTCAAAGGAGTCCATCCTGAGCATGTAAAAAGTAGACCTCATCGAAAAAAAGTAGGGGATCATCCTGGCTCTGTAACCTGCACTCATTACTCTAGGTACCAGAGTCCCTTCCAACCCACACTAAGGCAACGTTGAAGGGCTGGTCTTAATCCAGCATGGAAACATATTGAGGGTTTGTCCTGCTGTGGACTGATATAGCTGATAACTTGATTCCACTCCTGTCTGGACTAGCTCTCATTTATGAGAAGGTATTGAAAGAGCAACATAGGTAATAACCAAAATCAACAGTCCAGTTGAAGAAAAAACCAAGTCTACCAGTGAATCAAGGCAGAAGATTGAAGGCAAGTATGCCATACATACAGGTACACAGAACTTTTTTTCAGTCCAAAATAATGTCTATGTACTATATGCATTCGTCGACAACATTTATTGGTTATTGATATTGAGAGTACTGCAAGCGTGATTTTCTCTAATATTGGCCCTACTTCCCCCTCCCCCTCCCGATTTGCCAAGGCCAGTTCTCTTGTATAGTTGGGTACAATGCAATGATTACAATTGTTACATAAATGAAATATTTTAGGAAAGATGAGAGCTATTTCGCCAGAGTATTGCAACTTATCTCAATTACCATTCATTCATTGCCCAATTCAAAACCCCTTTGAGAATGGGTATTACCGACTCCACACACTACCCTCAATCACACTGCCCCCGACATGAAATGTGAATACACCACTTTACTTACCGTCCAATGTTCGACCCCAGCCAGCCACCATACACTTCCCAGTATAGGTTTCAGTTTCATTCAAATCAACTGCTAAACAAGCTGGTCTCACATAGTCTGAGAACACTACAGGATTTGATAGACGCAACAGTGCAATATCATTTCTTTCAGAAGAGTAGTCGTAGTCAGGATGACTAATCACAACTGCAACATCTTTTTTGTACTTCCTCTGGCAGCGTATCACTCTGCCTAACGACTCCAAATTTGACGGTTAGTCCTACAGCTCTATTTATTCTAAAAGAGAAAAAAAGTACTATGGTCACATCATGCATATCTACATAATAATCGTTTTGGAGTCATTTAATTTCACATCATCATGTCAGAGTAATTTAATTTCAAATCACTAATTTCACTTTTCAAATTTATTTTACACATATGTAATTTCATTTTACAAGACTGGTGTAAAATTTTGCACCTGAGTAACTTAAGTTTGCATATAGGAGTAGTTTAAAGGTGCATGAAAGGCCGTATTTGAGCCCTCAAATCCATTTCATTCCCAAGATATAATAAAAAAAAACCTTGTTTTAATGGTTAACCATCAATATTAGCACGGTATTGAATAGGGCTTTGCAACATGCATTATTTCGTCTACCATCAAACTGCAAATTTGTTTCCCATGGTACTTGATGGGGTGTTTGTGCAAGTGCCAGGCTCTCATATCAAGTAGAGAACACAATACACATAAATCGGAACAAGCACCTTTAATATTGCATACCCGAGTACTTGAAATTTGTATCATCATACCTGAGTAGTTTGATTTTGCATGACCTGATTTAAGTATATAAATTGTTCATCTTGATAGAATGACCTTCACCCAGAAACCCCATCTGTAAAGTTTTGCGCCGATATTTCAACCCATTTTGACGCGACAGCTAAAAACGTACTGTATAAAATATTGTTCATCCAAAATGGGGCACATTTTCGCTCATAACATCCAAACCAAACATCCTATAGACCTAAGATTTCACAGGGTAACTGAGGCAAATTAACACTTCCGGTAAAATCTGGGGTTCTGGGGATGAGGCTATTAGCGATCGGACCATGGTCCTTTAACTTTTTGTTTTAGTACTTAGGTAGTACTTACACACAATGTGCTGCTGTAATGACCCAATGCTCATTGATCAACGTACATCCACAAGAATGCCTTCCCTCGTAATGCAATGTGCAAATCCATGGCAATAATCCACGTGGTGCATCTTGTCCTCCTATGATACGTAGACTGGGATTATATGCTGGATGCGTACCACATATATCAGTCCCAAGTAAATCTTCAAAACAAGATAAAATAGTTCTAAAGTTAGAAACTTAATAAATCGGAATTCCTTGCTGCCCATCAATTTTGTTAAACCTTATCATGGCAGAAAACAAAAGTTGGGCCACTTTGTCCACTTTAGGTGAAGTGATACTTTTGAAATAGCAGGCGCTCAAAGCCATAATTACTCGGGATGATTTTACCTGGTTTGCATTATAGTAGATTTCAAGTGAGACAGGACCTCATTTAAAGTTTAGGTATGTTCCATTTTCAGCCGTGAGAGGTAAGAGATGTATTTATGGACACAGGTAAAGAGTTTATATTTTCTCAATACAATGACAAAATGTACGCTAGTAAATAAACGTTGACCTAAAATAATTATTTGCACATTACGATAGCTTGAATGTTCAATTGCAAGTATGTAAAGATGGAGAATAAAGAAAAAATCTTTTAAAAAAAAAACATGTTATTTAAAACATGAATCTTACCTTTGACACTGCCAAATATTGATTTCATATCACAGCATTGGAGAAATAATGCATTCTTATATTCATCTATAACATCAACTACGGTTGTGATTTGGCTTTCAACAAATCAACGTATGATTCTTGTACAATGAGGTAAATTAATACTTTTATTATAAATGAGGTGCTCCTAGTCCTTGTCGTACGTTTTCATATATGATTCAAATGAATATTTTTAGTCTCGTACGCTAGGTCAGAGGTCATAAAACTTTGTCACGTCAATCTCCACTAAATGAACACCTGTGAGATTGTTTACACCGAAATAAATGACCTGTTTTGTACATGGTGGTTGTTGTTGTGTTGATGTATTAGTGTGAATTTACTACATAATTTGGCGACGAGGAGTTTGAGAACCGAACTGCGTCAATAAGCACTACGATGTATGGCGACTTTTGTCACATAAGTGCATTTTCCGAGCAGCGGGAAACGTGGGAAATGTACGTCGAGCGTCTCGGGCTTATTTTTGAAGGCCAGACGAGAACTCACGTTCCGCAAGATACGAAAAAAGAGGCGATCCTACTTTCTGTGTTGGACCAGACACTTTCAAGCTTCGTATTCACGCGTGTACATGTGTCCCCAAGAAGGCCCAAGGAAAGCAACTTTTGAGGAGAATACTACAGCTGTAAAGAACAACATGCACAAAACCAGCTCCGTCGCTGTCGATAGTGAACGCTTCAAGTTTAAACACGATTCAGTCGGCCCTGGTGAGGACTGAGCTGAAATGTTTGCTGAACACTTAGTGGTTTAGCACCAGCTGTAGTGTCAGACTATGTAGCTAACCTGTCAACCATGGGCTGCGGGATCGTCTTGTGTGTGGAATTCAAGATGACCGCATACAAAGGAACTTATTAGCTATAGGGGACAAAGCTTGTGTACTTTCATCCGCTCTTTCCAAAGCACAGTCATGGAATTAGCGCACAACAGTTCTAAAGACTTGACACCTCACACCAAGCAAGTAAACAAGGTACAGGTAGGCCAAGACAACGCAAAACCGCAGAAGAAGAAAACAACACGCAAAACAGAGCTTACCAAAAGTAGGTACTGGTAAACCCTGCTACAGGTGTGGCAAAACTGACCATGTTTCAAATACGTTGTGTTGGGGCAAGAGGTTTAACTTGCAAAAGTGTGGCACAAAAAAGGCCATGATATTGCTAAAGTATGCCGTTCGTCAGGGTCTGGAAACCAAGCAGATGATGATTAACTTGGTGGTCAGCAAGAACTTGCACCTGTAACGCCACAGCTGCCAGTACACCAGCACCTAGTGTCAGCGGTGTAGAATATTCAATGTACAATCACCGAGGATTGTGTTAGCTGTTACTAGATAGCGTGTTGACCCAGTCCGGGTACAGGTGACTATCAATGATTAAGGAGGTGCCATGGAAGTAGACACAGGAGCTAGCACATCTATCATAGCGACGTTCGACGTTACAAAGCATTGTGGGGCACAGAGGCACTTCCCCTGCATGCTTCGGACTGTATTTTGAACACTTACACAAAGCACAAGATCCCCATACTTGGAGAATGTGATATGTTATACGTCGTCATTAATGCCAGAGAGCTTGTTACCAAGTTGGTTGTTAAGGGCAATGGCCCCGATTTGTTTGGTCGCGACTGGCTGAAACACAGTTCAGCTTGCCGTGGAAACAGATTTCCATGTGAATAGTACCTCGGTTAGCTCACGGATAGTTGAGCATCACGATCACTGTTTACGGAGGACCTTCGGGAATTGAAAGGTCACAAAGTCAGATAACAGATTGTAGTCTGGTGCCAAACCTCGGTTTCTGTAAAGCGCGGGACTGTCCCATATGCACTGAAGGATAAAGTGGAAGCTGAACTGTGATTCGGTGTGTAGTACTGGTGTCTTTTTTTGTAATGAATCACTGTGCACATTTTCCAGGTGTGTTTTGGCCCCCATAGCTACCAGTTACTGAAAAACACAGGACAGATTCGAGCTGCGGAGAATTTACAAGCACTGATTCCGTTAATCAATGTTAGCTACACCTGATAAGTACCCTTTACCGCGGGTGGAGGAACTGTTCGCCGCAATGTCTGGAGGGACTTATTTCACTAAGCTTGACTTGAGCCACGCGTATCAACAGTTAGTTCTGACGAGTCGTCGCGAGGAATTGGTCATATCATATACGCACAAAGGGTCTGTATATGGTCTACACGCCTCCCGTTTGGAGTCTCGGCAGCGCCATCTATATTCCAGGCGTAATATGACAGTTGCTAGCGACATTCAAAAGCAGTAAGCTTTTTTTGGATTAGTGTTGATCACTGGTAGTGATGAAGTTGAAATTGGGACAATGTGTGGAAGCCTAGTCTTAACCAGTTGGAAGATGCAGTCTGCGTTTAGAAGTGACCACGTGTGTGTTTTGCGTGCCAGAAGTTGAATACTTGGGCCACCGCATTAGTGGGGATATGGAGGCACAGCCTACCAAAGAGGAAAGTGAAGCGGTCGTTCAAAGACCCAGTACCACGCAGTACTACAGAGCTGAAATCCTACCTTGGATTGATTAATTACTACGCAAGTTTCTAAAACAGCCATGCTTTCATTCAACATTGGCACCCTTGCATCGATTACTAAAGAAAAATAGTACATGGTGTTGGGGAGACGGGAGCAGCAGCAAGCTGCTTTTGAAGCGTCACCAAACGTCTACTTGTTCTTCGAGAGTACTGGTTCATTTCGTAAAGCTAAAGGACTTGATTTTGTCATGTGTGCAAGCCCGTACGGTGTTGTTGGCGCCGTATTGGTCACTATGCGGAATGAAACAGAGCGGCCCATAGCATACGCGTCGCAAACCCTGTCACCAGCGGAAAAGAACTATTCCCACTTGGACAAGGAAGGCGTTGCTGTAGTCTTCGGGGTGAAGACGTTTCATCAGTCTTATACGGTCGTCAGTTGTAATCACTAAGGACCACAAGACACTTACTAGGTCTGTTCAGTGAGAACGCGCTGTGTGTGAGTATATCCAATGGCATCCGCAACGCATATTCAACGATTGGGCGTGGCATACATTATCTTCCGCGTGTACCAGTCATATTAGAGTGTTATGTGTTGGGTACCGCTCCCTGGCCTGGTCAGGCCAACGGCAATGCAGATGGACTAAGCAGACTACCCTTGCCAGATTCACCTAAGCCGAACACCAGAAACCACAGGATTGTGTTCTGTTATGGAATCATTTAGAATCCACTACCGTAAACCGGACAAAATTTCGGTGTGGAGGGCAGAGATCCGATCTTATCACACTCAAGGATATGTTTTGTGAATGGATTGGCCACATTGTAGTGTAGCGATACGGACCTCACACCGTACTTCACAAGGAAGAGGAATTAGTATCCACGGTGGAGCTTGTTGTGGGGATGCGACAGGTCATTATACCGCCAAAAGTGGTCTGTTCAGATTTGTTATGAGTGAGTTACATGAGGGCCCACATCCAGGTATTCAAAAATGAAAGCCCTCGCACGAAGTACGTCTTGGTGGCAAACATGGACCATATGACACTAGAAACACACAAGTGAAACTTTGTGCGCCTTATGTGTGTTTGTCAGGAGAATCGCAAAGCGCCACCTGTTGCCCCACATTGCACCCATGGGAATGGCCCCAGGAACCATGGCAAAGGCTCCATTTGGATTATGAGGGACCTTTATGGGGACCATGTTCCTTGTGATAGTAGATGCGTACAGCAAATGGGTGGACATTACATGGTAACCAGCAACAAGCAAGGCACAGTTGAGAAAGTTGCGTTCCTCCTTTGCTACACATGGTTTGCACGACGAGTTTGGTTAAAGAATTAAAAAAAAACGGCAGCAATTCACAAGCACTGAGTTCGCAGAATTTGTAGCCCAAAACGGTATCAAGCACATAAGGTCGGCGCCGTTCCACCGTCATCGATGGCCTGGCCGACGCGGGCAGTCCAATCTTTTAAGACCGGAATGAAGAAGATGACCGATGGCTCTGTTGAAGATGCATCGCGCTACTTGATTGCGATTACCGCATAACGCCCCATACTACCACTGGGCGGCGTTTGTTAATCTCCAGCCGAACTTTTGATCTTTTGAAACGACGACCACGCTGTAGACTTGATAATCTTGTTCGCCCAAGTCTGGAAACTCGCGTACACAATAAGCAACTGGACCAGAAGAAATGCACATGAAGAGTGCAAAGCTGCGTACATTCCAAGTAGGAAACTAAGTGTACTTGGAACTTTGCTCGCGGACCTTGTGGGTACCGGGTACCAGTAATAGCTTGTAATGGCCCAGTCGTGTCGTACACGGTAGAACTCCTTGATGGTCGCGTCTGGAAAAGACACGTTGATCACATACGCACAAGATCGCAGCATGACCACGACTACCCCGATGCGCATACACGCTGACCTGATTGGAATGTGGTTTGATTCCACCCCGGGTGGAGGAGGGAAAAATGCCACGTATGGTCAGCTCTCGCATTTACAAACTCAGTCTAGTCATGGTCAAGCAGCACAATCTCAGTCCAGTCAGAGTCAGTCTGGACAATCGGGACAAATGCCACAGACTGGTCGTCAGTCCAATCGCATCAGGAAACCACCAGACCGTTTTGGTTGGAACTAGTATTAAAGCTGCTTACGCTTGTTAAAGTAAAGTTTTAACATGTGTGTTGCTGAAGGATACAGCAAATAGACTTTATTAGATTAGCATTAGAAGTTAGTGTTGTATTACATAGAGGCTATAGTTGTTTCACAGGTTTTTTTGGAAACAAAAATTAGATCCCAAAATTGGTTAATTTTCCAAATTTTGGCTGCATTAATTGTTGGGCACATATATTCTGTCAGGCATTTTCACAACAATTCAAGTAAATGTTGGCACGCTGCTGTAGGAGCTGGTTCCAAAATTAATTATAGGTTTTGGATTCTTGAAAAAAATATTAGCCGTGTTTTGGTGCCTGTGCCAGCTAGCAGTATGGCTAGGATTGTATGGTAAATCCTTTCGGCTATTTTGATGTTTAATGTTTCGAGCTAAAGGGGAGGAAATGTGGTAAATTAATATTTTATTCTAAATATGCTCCTAGCCTCGTACGTTTTTCATATATGATCAAACTGAATACTTTTAGTCTCGTACGCTAGGTCGAAGGTCATGAAACTTTGTCACGTCAATCATCCTAAATGAAACACATGTGAGAAATTTGTTTACACCGAAATAAATGACTGTTTGTACCTGTGATAGCTTGTATTAGTGTGAATTTACTACAGTAGCGTACCGTTGTTGATTCGTTATCAACCCACAGTTGATATGCAAATTAGCGCGTTACGCCCGGCGCAGTGTTCACGGAAGTGCGTTTACGCGGTACGCTTAAGTCGATGCACTGTTCGTCACGTTTGGAACAATGAGTACGCGCCCTTAGGACACCAGGCGAAAACTGCAAAGCAACAAACTTGCCAAAACTATATCGCTTTGCTTTAGATTTTGCTAAAATATTTTAACAAGGAAAGATTTCTCGAGAACTGGGAACATTTTACATGTAGTGTTATCGTGAGAATAACTATCTTCCTCTATACACGATATTAATAAGTTTTCAAGAAGATTTTCGTTGTTGAAAGGGATTCAAACATGTCACAGAGTGGTTCATCACAAATCAACAACCTGCATCCGATTGCGTCCACGTTATTTTATCCCGCGAGGGCGGCTTCTTTAGCCGCCCTCGCGGGCTAATTTTAAAAATACGCGGACGCATGGCTGCATCGTTGTTGATTGTGATGAACCACTCTGTGACATGTTTGAAACCCTAAATCAATATAAGGGCAACCTTTGGATGGGAGATTAATGCCAAAGCAGAGATTTAACATCACGGCCAACCATGGCATCAATCCTTCTATCATTAACAGACCATTGAAGAAAGTGGAATGCATCAGTTTCCAGTAAGCCGATCTCTATCTATTACCTTTCTTACACTATTGGCCACAATATGTTTTGATGGCAACAAAGGCCTTAGTCTCCATATGACGGGATGGGATTGAACCTCATATCAATATTACCCCAAGGAAATATGCAAGAAGTCTCACTTTATTTGAAATCTACTATAGTCATCTACTAATTCCATTTGACTTTGTTATTTATATGGCATAAAACATTCAGAAACTAGAAAGTAATTTTTTGGCCATATTCCAAAAAAGGGTTTCTACTCCAAATTGTGAGTTACAGTCCATAGGACTCCGAGTATAATTAAGATCCAGTACTATCACAGATCGACTGTCTCCTTACATGTATCCAAAATAGAAAGGTCTGAATCTAAAAAAGTCTTAAATGTTTACATCTCCACTACAAGTGCTTTCTTTATTACCTCCATCTTTAAACGAGCAGAAGTAATCTCCGCCACTATCGGGCAAATGCTCACAGTCTGGCCACTTGTAAACAGATGGACATTCATTTACAACATCCTGACATAAGCTTTCACACAGCAACCACTCTTTGTCCTCATCTGGACATGGAGGAAAGAGATTTGCACACAACAGAAGAAGAGCTTTGTCAAAATTTTCAAGACATATAGCGCTAACGTTATCCTTGTACTCTTCAAATAAAGCTAGGGCTTCTTGTGCTGAGTGGGCTACAGAGTCTGAATGAAATGACCGGTTGTATGGCAGTAGGGTTTGGCAGGTTCCATCTGGAATCAACTCGCATGGAGCTGTAATTGACATTGAAAAAAGCAAGATTAATTCGATTAATTCAGGTTTATTCATAAACTTGGTAAAATAGCACTTCTAATTGGCTGTTGCACTGGTCACAAACAAGCGTTCCTGACTGGATATGGTGTGTGATCAAAATAGTGAGAAAAATATTACTTTTTATAGGTAAATTCATACTGATATTCGCTGTCATTTGTCCACCATGAATTTGTATTCTTTTAAGTCCACTCTTCTTAAATAAATCATTTTTTTCTAGGTTTAATTAATATTATTTTAAATAACTATCATGTAATCATGTAACTTTTGTTTCATGTATGTGTGTGATGTTTATATTGTATATATCACATTATTTTGTTATATATTTTATGATTGTATCTATTCTCGGGGCCTCATGGGAGACCAGTATTGTATTACTGAATTGAGTTACCCTGAATAAAGATTTACTACCACTAAATTATCAAATTTATATATTTATATGGTGGTAAATTGCAGTTGACAGAATGTTGGAGTATGTATAAACAAAGTTCATTATAGTGTGATTTTTTATTCATGTCAGTTCATTAAAAGTTTTTGACGATTCTATTCATGTTGAGAAGTTGCGCGTTTATCCAGGAAAATCAATGCCACTTTTATGGGGCGTGGATTGGGCCAACATTCTTACATGAAGATTGATTGCCATTCATAAAATTTAATCTGTTCATTGATATGAACCAGTAACCTATTGTGTATGGGCATAAATAGCAGAGCATGGCTTATTGATCGCCACACTCTCTTCAAGCGAAAGTGATGTTGGTTAGTTTGAATTATACAGATGTAAAACCACCAGATATATCACACAGACAAAACAAAAAAATTTATTTAATTCAGCAAATTCTTGCACCTTCTACACATAGACACAAAAAATATGACAATTATCAAACATTCCATATACTGATTAAGCTCAAAAGGGGAACATGAAATTTAAATAAACTTTAAATCGGTTATACCAATTTTGGAGCTTTTATCTGCAATAAAATGACTTTCACACTTAATAATGTATCTACGCCACTATATCTTCAGCTTTTTAAATTTCAGTATCAACACATCCCCTCCAATTGAATCCATACCCTCGACAATATGCATGAACTGATGCACAAATAAAAAATCTGACTATAATAGAATTTCTGACATGAAAGTCGTTTCCATTTCATGTTGGGCATTAATTTTAGTCCATGCCTTCAATCCTATTTTGTAACCCCTAAAAATCAATTTGTGATCAGTCAAGACCTGGTCATTAACAGAAATCATGCTGACCTGGTAATTGACTCCTGATCATAAACACATTTTCAGAAATGTGTAGAATTACCAATATTGACACAGTACATAAGGACAACATATAAAATTCTCTTGATAAATTGCATTTTTTAGAGTTAAAAAATATTTTTACAAAACAGTAATATAAAGAATCAAGAAATACTGGATAACTTTTACACATATTTTTTCAAAATACAGCATTCCAGAGAATCCACCATCGCAGTTTGGGGACATAAACATGAAAAATATTCCCCTGGTTGTCGCTGTTTGTGAAATGTGTGAACATTGAAGCTGCAGAAAAAGCAGTAATTTTGAGAATTTTCACAGAATGTTCCATGTATGAAGCTTGGCACAGAGCATCTTGTAAGCAAGTCTGATAATCATTCCATTTAATTTGTGGTTCTTGTGAACAGGTTTGCTCTCATTCATATAGCACTTTTGCAGAATAGTGCTTTACAGATTTTGACAAATGGGTCAAAGGTCATGAAATGGTCAATAGAGATTTGTGTACGCCTCATATGAATCTTGTGAAAGTGGTTCTTTTAATTAAGTTTGCTAGTCGTAGCACCTTATTTGCAAAGGAAATACTGTTTATAGATTTCAACAAAATGGAGGTCAAAGGTCTTGTAGGGCTCATAAGTTTAATCTGTGATGTACACCCCATGTAGCACATTTAAATACTATAGGCCTTAAATAAGCCTTAAAAATCTTTCAACTTTTTGCATACTTTGCTATTAAAGGACACTGACAACTTTGTTAATGTGGGCATTTCAAATTGCATAGGACTTTTCATTGTATTGAGTTACTTCCACAAATGGGCTGAGTCAAGAAAATAGGATTAGTCTTTCACAAAATATGTTTTCTTATTCAATAAATTAGGTCATGCTCCTTTGCATTTAAAAAGGAAAATCTGAACTACCTTATCTTGCAGTCCTTCCTGTTTTTACCGTTTTGACCTCTGACCCCATTAAATACAGGATACACATTTTTGGCCCTCTAACTATGTCAGAGGTCATCATTGACTATGACTGTTTACTTGAGAGAAATATATAGTATCCAAAGAAGCCATTTTAGAATCTTTTCATGCACAAATAAATCACAACTGCCAAAGTACATTGTTCAAATAGATTTTCAATACTCACGACACAATGACTCATCACTTATGTCATAACAATCCACATGTCCATCACAAATTATATCAGAAGGCAAAATCTCCTGTCCATTTGCACAAGCAGTGAAATCTGCATATTAAACCACAATTTTGTTAAATGAAACTAATGAAAATAGTATTCAGAAATATGCAAGTGTCATAAAAATGAGTCTGACAAATAGGTAAAGTTTTAATATTTAAGTTTTACTTCCTCTATATGATTACTTACTTTAAAATAAAAGAAATATTTGGTATTCTTGAATGACTGACCCTATTTTGAAAATAGGCAGAAAAAGTTTTCACAGTTCAAAAGAATACCAATCCTAATCTGGAAAATATTTCAAGATTCTTTTTCTTATGTACATTTCATGATCCTAGTACCTTCATTTTAGGTTATGATTCACAATATACCCTCAAGGGTATTTCCAAAATGTCAGTTGATTCTGACAGTGTATTTTGATCTTAAGAGTGAATATTAATATCACGCTGCTCCATAGGTCAGTCTGTTATAATTTCAGTCCATTTAAAGACAGAAAATACAAAATTGCTCATCTCTAGAGTAGATCGAAACTGTGTGTAAGATTAGGCATGCATACTATACTAAGGTTAATGATTTAGATAAGAGAAAAATCTCATATTTTAGGCAAGCCACGAGGACGAGGCTGTGGATCACGAAAAGCCCCTTAAATACTGACCTTTTTGATAGATTAAATCTTGATATTCCCAATAAGGTGCTCTGCCAACATTTGTCTTGGAGTATTGATGCTTTCCCAAAGCATCATGGGAAAAAGTTGACATTTTAAGGCCCACAAAATTAAAATATATACAGGAACATGCTGATTTGTGTGCAAATGCACCTTACAACACCTTACAATAACTGAATCCCTTTTTCTATCACACAGGCTCCTTGATTGAGCGTGGTTGAGCTGCTTTCATCAAAATATCTCACCACTCAGGTGTTAATCCAATGGTGAAATGGTGACTTGCACGGCGATGTCAATTGACCCTTCTTATCCAAAATGGGACTGGCAAGAACAACCGCTGGAGGTTTTTTTTGCGAGAAATATACCATATAGTCGTTATTTGCACTTGATGAGACTATTTTTTTTAATCACAAACTGACTCTTACTCCGGAAAAGTAGAGGAAGAAAACCAAACACTTTTTTTTGTTTGGCAAGCAGGAGACACTTCACTTAAAAGGAGCATTTTGTAATCCACAACCTCATTCCCAAACGTTTTTTATCATCTTTGTCTTGTTAGATGTATCACATGTTGATCCATTTGAGAATTCTGAAATCTTGAGATAACTGGTACATCTTTTATTGAGCTCTTCAATTCTCCAAATTTTCAGATTTCAATTAGAGATTAATGGCTGAATATTTTTAGCTTCATGTCTATTGGCAAAAAATCAATGCACGCGCTAGTTTGATGATTAATAATGGCACAAGCATCACAAGGACGAATGCCATCATGAGTCTGGTGAAACCGACACAAATTGATTTTTGCCAATATACAAGTAATAAAAACATGCAAATATTAACCAACTCATAAATATCATTACAGCTTATAGTTTAACAAAAAATCTGAATACGTCATGAAATCCAATGTTCCAATGAAACGATGCACACCCCCAGCCATAAAATGAATCAATCCAACAACGCACCTTAACATTTAAGCACAATGCACGATACAACGACAAATATCAATGCATTATTTTTGTTCATTTCTCCTCTAGTAATAAATGTTTATGCTTGCTTAATAAATAAATTTCAGTAAGTGGCCCGACCAGTACTTGAACCAGGATCCCTTTGCTGCAGAGAAGCATCCTCAACCCCTAGATCATACCCCTGCACAAAATCAAGCATCACAAGCATTTTAAACCCTTAAGAAAGTAACAGTATCTTCTAGATCTGAAACAGCAAAATTTGACTAGGCTTTCCAGAAATTTTGCAACTTACTTGTTTCATTTATAGCTGACAGTCGGAGACTAAATCCTGTATCAGTGTAATTAGAATCACTCACAAAAATTATAAACATAATTTCCTCCTGTGAAACAATGGCTGGTGGAATCCAATCTTTTGTGTATCTAAAGTAATCGCTATCTCCAATAGCAGTTTGAACATACAAATAGTCCTCTCTTGCAAGCTGGAAATCCTGGATTTCTGCAAATACAGAATAACCCTCAGCGGCTTGAATTACCCACGAGCAATATAAGTCATCGCGGTAACTGGATGGATAGTTGTGAGATGCCAATAGAGTCTCATTGCCAGGTTCTAGGTATATGACTTGCTCACCACATTCTGAATGCATGGTAAAAAATACAAAATAAAGTTGGTAACATATAACATCATTTCAATTGAAATCTTTTTGAGTCTCAAGTCTATTTTAGAAATTGAATCAACATTTTATTCACTCAGTTCAGACAAATAACTGTTGCAGGATGGCTGACCTCACAATCTGCACTGATGCAGGAGTCATATTCTTTTTCTTTAATCAACACACGAAAATGCATTGCACACATACTTGCCAGATATACTGTATTGTCTATAATGCACGCTCCAGGGTTATGACATTTTTTTTAAAAAAGGGGACATTTATTATTATGTTATTTGTTCAGTTATATAAAATTTGCAAATCATGCCCAACACCGAAATACTACAGGGTGAGTCGATCAAAAACAATTACACTCACTTTAAATTCTTCTGCAGGCTGAGCAGTGAAAATCTACCAATGATTATTTCACCTACTAGAGAGGGCGCATGTGGTCCAGCCGATTCAGCGCTTGCCCCACACTCCAAAGGTCATGGGTTCGAGTCCCACTGCGGCCAACGTGTTGTGCTGGGAAGGTAACAGACTCGTTGTGCTGGAGCAGTGGCGAACCCCCACAGCAAAAAAAAAATATATATGGAGGAATCTGGCCCAAACGCTTACGAAAGAGAGCTGGGCACTCCGCGCACAAGCTTGCTCGGCACGACACTTGAGAGAAATTTTAAATCTTGATTTTTTAGCTTTGCATTGATAAGTTATGCCAATTTAATGGAGCCCTGCACATTTTCACAAAATATGAAATTTCTTCAATTCTCGCAAATGATAGTCTAGGGCATTGGAAAAATAGAGATGTATTTTGATTCCCCAAATGGCTCCCCACCCAAATCAATTAGATTTTTGGAGGCTACGGTGAAAATGTGGGTCAAGCGGCGAATGAAGTGCAGGGAAACAAGTCAAAGTCAAAACAAGTCCCCCCCCACGCGTACGGGCCTGCTCAATTCCAAAGTTTGAGATAAATCGGATTTTTCGTTTTCATGCAGTAAACATCATTTTTGTATGCATAACAATGCCATAGGATACTGTGTAAAACAAAAATTCCGGATCCGGAATTTTATAACAAAGTTGCGATTTTCATTATGAAGGACTTCGATTTGAGCTTAGCTCTTTCACACAGTGGTTGGTACATGGTCAAGCATTATGTATATACAAAAAACCCGATTTGTTTGAAAATTGAGGGCGCCCTCACCGGGAAATCTCTGAGTCAGCCTTTAATTCTGGTTTAATAATGGAGATATGATTTGCTAAGGTAAAATGCTTTTGACCTTTAAAATGATTTGGTATTGTAAAGATTGTGGCATCTTTGTATTGAAATTTTGCCATTGATTAATTCCTGTCAAAAAATAAGATCACTTTTGTTTATTGTTTACCTGGGTCATGCTCTTTGTCACAGTTCTTTTCATCTTCACCACCAAGACAGTCTTCTTCACCATCACATATCCAATCCAGAGAAATACACTGGCCATTTGTACACACAAACTGAGACTGAACATCGCAAGTACAATTGGTCTCATCTTCTCCCATAGTACAGTCATTATAGGAATCACATTCATCTTCATACTGTATGCATGATCCGTCATAACATGTGAACTCACATGTACAGTTGTTTTCATCTTCTCCTGTAGGGCAGTCTGTAATGTTATTACACTTATAATCATATGGTATACACGATCCATTATTGCATTCGAATTCAAAATCAAAACAACCACAGTCGATTTCATCTTCTCCAGAAAGACAATCATCTTCATTGTCACATATCCAATTCAGTGGAATACACTGGCCATTTGTACACACAAACTGAGACTGAACATCGCAAGTACAATTGGTCTCATCTTCTCCAGTAGCACAATCATTATAGGAATCACATTCATAATCACCTGGTATACATGATCCGTCATTACAAGTGAACTCACATGCACAGTTGCTTTCATCTTCCCCTTTAGGGCAGTCTTTAGAGTTATCACATACCCAATTCAGTGGAATACACAGACCATTTGTACACTCAAAATGAGTTTGAACATTGCACGTACAATTGGTCTCATCTTCTCCCGTAGCACAGTCATAACTGGAATCACACACAGAGTGCCCTGGTATGCACGATCCATCATTACAAGCGAACTCACATGGACAGTTCCATTCGTCTTCCCCTGAAGAACAATCATCTTCATAATCACATACCCAACCCAGTGAAATACACTCTCCATCTGTACACTCAAACTCAAACTGAACATCGCATCCACAATTGATCTCATCCTCTCCAGTAGTACAGTCATCAAAGAAATCACACTCATATTCAGCTGGTATACATGATCCGTCATTACAAGTGAACTCACATGGACAGTTGCTTTCATCTTCCCCTCTAGAGCAGTCTTCAACGTTATCACATACATCTTCGTGTGATATGCACGATCCATCACGACAAATGAATTCACATGTACAGTTGCTTTCATCTTCCCCAAAAGGAAGGCAGTCAATTATATCATCACACTTCCAATCACCTGGTAAGCAAGTCCCATTGAGACACTTAAACTCATCCAAATTGCAGTTTCCTCCTGTAATTTGAATTACATGAATAGAAGGTAAATAAAGTCAAGCATTCTATGTTTCTCACTAATGCATGTGGTAGACATAAATCTAATGTTCTGCTTACCTTATTTGTAGTGTGCAATTGGTCAATTTTATCCCATGTTAATTTCTTTATAACATTTGCTGAAGTGAAGTGAAAACTACCCACCTCTGTCCCAGTGGCGTACCGACCGGGAGGGGGGGCAAGTTGCCCCCTCTGGCTCGAAAAAGCGGGACGATATGGACCAAAATATGCATTTTCATCCCTCTTTTACGACAAATTTCGACCAATTTTTGAGGGCACATGTGGTCCAGTGGATATGACTGCCGACTCATGATCCAAAAGTTGTGGGTTCGAGCCCCGCTGTGGCCAATGTGTTGTGCACTTGGGCAAGGCACTTTACCTCACTTGCTTCGTCGACCCAAGCGATATTCGGGTAGCTGTTATGGGGAATATTACAATCTAAGTGCTGATAGGATTGTGCGCTTGGCCAGCTGCCGGCCTAGATGAAGCGAAATGATTGTGACGATTTCCTGACGGCAGCGTAATAATAATAGGCAACAGCGCTTTGAATCCTTGGGCAAAGGCGCTTTACAAATGTCGGGTATTATTATTATATTATTACAATTTCAGCCTAAATTTGGGCAAAATAAAAGTAAATTCTGCCGGGACGACGTACAAATTTTGCCCCCTCTGGCGGGACGACTTGTAATTTTTGCACCCTCTGGATCGACTGTCTCGGTACGCCACTGCTCTGTCCTAACCAAGACCTTTCATCCTTGGTAAGACCCCCACCAATTCTATTTTGCAACAACCAAAGAATCCCAAGGATGATAAGTGCATATGTTTTGCAAAGATTCACAATCACTGAAGCAAAGAATATAACATCAATATAATAACACAGCTTATTGGTGCAAAATTGTGTATTTGATGATAAATCTGTCAAATTGGGCACAGAGTTAGGTAGGTCACTTCCAAATAAAGATTTTTGCTATATGGGGCAAAGTAGATTTCTCATGTTGAGGAGACAATGGAAGATTACATTGGAGCAACTCAAAGGTTTTCCCCCCTATCTTGTTGAAATGTATACCGAATTATATATATATATATATATATATATATATATATATATTGGTTGCACAAGGGTAACAGAAATAAAGTTGCTCTCATTTTGGAAAAAACATCTAAAACTCTTCACATTGGCAAAATAATAATTTGACTATATCACATGTTATGTTCCAAGGTAGAGGATAAAGAAAGCCACTAGCCACTCAAAGTGCATTGCATTACATATTTTTCATATTTTAACATATAACTAAACAGACAGTTAAAGGCACTATCAGTAATTTGCTATATCAGAAAATGAAAAAAATCATAAAAAAATCAGATCTTTGCATGTCTGTAGTAAGTATAGGTAGCCTAACATACCCTACAAGTGATAAGACCACAGGCAGCCTAATAGAGACAACATTGGACATTTTAGTCATTACTGTCCGTACGGACACTTACTGTAACACATAGTTGAATGGAGATTCATAGCTTCGAACACTGCTATTTTCTTCCTTTTCCATCAATTTTCAGTTGGAAAAAATATCCTATAAGATTTCTACAGACCTATCCTTCATGTTTAAGCTATTCCTGCAAAAATACAAATATTTTGACTCTTTCAGGTGGATCACTGCTATTGTCTTTAAAAGCTATTTCTTATTTCCACTCATGTAGATTAAAATTTCACTCACTTTTTACCAAAATCAGAACTTCTATTTTTTTTCACATTTTACAATTTGAAATGGACCTTTTGGCTACTTTTACCATTCTGACATCTAACTCCAAAACCATAGATTGTACATTAACCATGCACAGTTGGAATTAATTTTTAAGTAAGCTATGAGCAATGTTGGGTTTTATGCCATGTAACTTTTAATAGCCTCCACAGTGAAACACTGGAAATCTGCGATGCCCCTACAGCCAAATAAGGCTTAAGGATCTACATGGATAAAATATGACACTCGTGATACAGCTGTTCTTATCTTGAGACATTTTGACACTTGCTTCTTATCCAGTGACAGTCATTCATAAATATTGTCACACTGCAACAGCCATAGTTATTTTGTCAACCCATGTAGACCCCTAGGCTTTCTCAGTCTTGCCCCTCTTGGCAATCACAATGGGGTCAAAGGTCACAAAGGGTCAACAGATGTCAACCTCTGAATAGTCCCCATGAGTCTTGGGCCAGTGGTTCTTTTGACCAAGTTTGTCTGCAATCGGACTGAGCATATGGCTAAAGCAAATTACGAACTTGGGGTCAAAGGTCACATATCGTCATGAGAGGTAAACCTGTTTGAACCACACAGGGGTCTTGGCCTAGTGGTTCTTTGAATAAGTTTTGCAGCACATAAATGGTGTTTTATACATTTGTACAAAATAGGATCAAAGGTGACAGAGTCACTAGATGTCAACCTCTGAACACCCCAATGAGTTACTTAGGCAGTGGTAACATAACAAATTTATATGTGGCAGGTTTCAGAGAATTCCCTTAATTGGCCCACATGGCTTTTGACCTCAGTATGCATACATCACATATGCACATTGGAGCCAGTGTTTTTTTCTGAATGAATTTGGTTGGAATTGGCTCAAGTGTTTGAGCAGGAGAGAAACAAAAACTAAACTTTAACCAAAATGACCAGACATACATATATAGAGAAAAAGTGATTTCTTGGTCTTGCTCTAAGCAAGCACAGGGGAAAGACAAACATCTTTCTTTGGATGTGCCCTAACTCTATGCAGATCAGCAGTGGATAACACCAGATCATTTCAAAGTGTTGATGTTGGATCAGACCACTCCCTTGTTATTGCCAAGCTGAGAGTGAAATTCAACGTTGAGAAGAAATGCCATAATATAAAGAAGTGGAAACCTATACAAGCTGATGACCCTTTGTAGAAAATGAATTTCGCTGAAGCTGCAAAACGTTTTGGTTGCTTGATGATGAAGTGACATAGATGAATCCAAATGCATACTCTTTTCTTGAAAAACCACCACAATCATCAAAGAGACAGCAGATGAAGTTCTTGGAATTCATCGGGTAACGAAGAAGCCCTGGTCTCCGATGCAACTCTTGCACTGACAGATGCAAGAAGGAGCAAGAAAGAAGGCCATTCAAGTCCTACATACAGTCTTCAAGAGTACAACCACTTGACCGATTGATTAAAAAAGGCCTTACCGCTGACAAAGAAAAATTGGTACAATGAAAATGTACTCTTGAGATAACAGCAACAGAACAAGAGCAAAGAGGTCTTCAACACATCAGACCCATAACTAGGGCGTAGATAGAAGACCTACCATCCAACTCTATCCGCATCATAATGGTGAGATTCTTCTCCTTCCAATCCAGCTGAAATAGAACAAAGATGGTTTGAATATGGTAAGGCCATCTACAATCATCAGCCTACCGTTGACCCATCCTGTCTTCATCCATCCAATAACAGAAGCTACTGTTCTACTCTGGATGTGAGCCATCCATTCTCCGTTCTGAGGTTGAAGCAGCTGTCAAAAAGCTGAAGTCCATGGAAAAGCCCCTGGGTCCGGATGAGATCCAGGAAGAACTGCTCAAGCATGGTGGTGAGTGCATCATTGACCAATTGCCACAATCTCTGCAATGATATCCACTGGATAAATGAATGCCTTCCAGAAGAATGGACACAATCTATCATTCTTACCATGCACAAGAAGGGAGACATCACCAAGTGTGAGACTACTGGGAACCATCACCTGATTAACCTTTCCAGCAAAATTTCTTCACTGGAATTATAAGGATCCGGATGAACGCCCCTATGTAGAAGCCATTCTAGCAGAAGCAAACAAGCAGGGGTTCAACCTGGCGCTCACAATTGAACAAGTCTTCGCCCTGAAGCTCCTAATCCCACATCGCCTAGAGAAGAAAGATGGGAAGGTTTTTGCTGTCTTCATGGATGTACCGAAGCATTCGATCGAGTATGGCACGATGGCCTCTTTACAGTGATGCTTCATTATGGTGTGCCTCAAAAACTGATCAACATCATCAGATCTCTATACCAAGGCTAAAGCTGCATCAGACTTAACAACAATCTTACAGAGTGGTTTGAAACAACTATTGGCGTGCACCAGGGATGTCTTCTATCACCAGACCTCTTCAACCTTTTTCTCGAATACATCTTAGCAGAAGCCTTTGATAACTGTAAAAACTTGGGCATAAACGTGGATGGCTACAAATTAAAAGACCTCCGTTTTGCTGACGATATAGCTCTCATCGCTGACTCAGAGGACGATCTGCAAACCTTGATTGAGCAAGTTCATCATGCTAGCAAGAAATCTGGGATGGAGATCAGTATACCTAAAACAAAAGCTATGGTATTCTCCCGGATGACAGCTAACCACCATCCGTAAGATTCCAGCTTGATGGTTCACCACTTGAGCAGGTTAACAGATTCAAGTATTTGGGAGTAACGCTAACACCATCAAACGACTCCACCAGCGAAATCAAAAGCAGATTATTATTGGCATCAACAGCACTAGGGAAATTACAGAGAGTCTGGAGTGATAAAGACATCTCACTCTCCAACAAATTACGACTTGTTAATTCACTAGTCAACCCAGTGCTTCTGTATGGCTCTGAAACCTGGACCATCAAAAAAGAATGACATGAAGAAGTTGGAAGCTTTTGAGATGCGATGCTACAAAAAATCCATAATATCAGCTGGAAGGATAAGATCCGGAATGAAGAAGTTCTGTCAAGAATCTCCTCCTGCTACTTTCAACCAAAAAGGATCCTAGCTCGCATCACTGCCTCGCAGCTACATGGTTTGGTCCACTTGGGGAGGTCAGAATGAACAACATCCGCCTACCCAGAACACTCATTTTTCATATGGAAACTGTCGCAGGCACAAAACAAACAGGGAAGACCAAGGAAGAGATGGGAAGATGACATCATTGTGGGCACCACCTTCCACACGGCATATTTGGAAGCGCAATATAGGAATAGATGGTCTAAATTTGTTCGAGGAGCCAACGTCCTATGGGACATGGTGCATAGATAGATAGATAGATAACCTATGCCAAATTTCAGAAATTTATCATCAAAAACACAATTGCCCAAATGACAGAGGGGACCTACTTGTAGAATTTGCTAAAAATAAACTGAAAAATAGCAAACACTTTCTTCAATAAGGACTAAACCCGGTTTATACCTGCAGATCTAAAGTTGGACTCCCTTTAAGAATATCAGTCAAAGTCTCATTTACCTGTGCAGTCCACTTTGCTGCCATTGTCGTCATAGAATACAGCATTGCATGATCCACCACAGGAATTAATTCTGCATTCAGCATCGGGAAATGCCGGACACTCGGCCACAGAACAAGGGTCTTCTACGCAGGCGGCTATTGGTTCACCAACCAGACATCCAGCTGTAACAGATAGAAATGAATATGATAAACATGATTTGGTGAGTTCAGCCCTGGCATTTTTTTAGAGAAAATACCTTTTCCAATCTTGTCATCTGATTTTTTCACCCAGGGCGAGGATCCAGGGAGGGGGCGGAGGTGGCTCGTGCCTCCCGGTAATTCTGCAAAATCTTGCAAAATCAGCCCATTTTTGACAGTTACAGCCTTTCAGCCCCCGGTAATTTTGACGTTTTTCAAATCCTGGATACACCCCTGATTTGGTGGTTATAATTAGTGTAGCATTTAGGCAACTCTTCACACATTTAGCAAGCCTATTTCCTAGGTTTTAACACTGTAATCTTCTTTGAAAATGCTTTTTTAACATGTATGATTTGTTCCATACAAAATGAAGTCACTCTATACAACATGCGGGTCAGAGTACATTCACTGCTTGATTTTCCATCCCACATCATCTCCATTACATTTGGACATTTCCTCAATCCGAGCATAGTACAACATACTACTTGATTTTGATCAGCAGCAAGTGATATGCATCACATTGATGAGTAAATCAAATTGAGATGATAACAACAATTCATTTTTCAGAAACAACCAAACCAATTCTCTGATATTTGTACAACATAATAATCCAGGCAAGAACTTGAAAATCAAGCAACCCAGAACTTGCACAAGGAAAAGCTAACAATTGCAGAGTAAAGCTTAGATTAAAAGCCCTGAATGGGGTGGGTGAGGGGAGAAACTAGTTATTCTGGTCAGAAACTGCCCCAGTTACAAAAAAAATATTAATTCTGAACAGCATTCTAGCCTTGTAATATAGGGTATCTAATCATTCTATATATGTCTATGTCAGTCTCAATAATGGTTTTCAAATTTGATTTTTCATCATCAGGCTCAGAGAGGGTATCAATTGGCAGACTGGGCCTGGGTAGCCTGATGATTTTGATGCTAATGTCAACTCTAGCCTGGACAACAAGCCCAACATTGGGCTCTAATTACTGTAAAACACAGGTTGAAATAAACTCATAGGGTGGAAATTCACCAGTGGTTTCATTCCAAAAGATGCAAATTTCTGCCTATTTTCGGCTATTAGAGGTTCTTCCGCCCCCTGATTCCCCTCAAGAGCACAGGTCCGGATACACCAGTGATCACCCAGTCCTAGGTCCGTGCATAGGGTACCATTTCAACCAAATTAGTCTTAGATATCCGGGTCCGTTATTTAGGCAATTCTGTTCTTTATAGAACATTTATCAAACAGTTACCAACATTTCACTGTAAAGATAGTTTTTCCTGAACAATTTGAAATTACTCTTCTTCTACAGGACCTACCAAATTATGGGAGTTGTAAATTCACATCAATTTCAAAAAGAAAAATATCATTTGAAGGTACACTGCATAGACCTATGCACTAGGTAATGATGGATTTCCGAGTTGCCTAATTCTTTAAAGTATATACAACATAAAAATTGTCAATATTATTTTTTGAAGCAATCCTTACTTTCAATTCGCTTGGCAAGTGCAATGGGGGTAAAGACAAGTAATGAAATCAAATTTTGGAACTTCCAAAATTGGAAGTTGCCCCAATTTTGATTTGTGTCCCGATACAACAAGACTGATCCTCACAATAACAGAAAGATCGAGATTGCGATTTGTTCATACGAAAAGGATATGATTTAAAAATCTTAACATTAAATCAGTAAAGGGGTTGGTCCTGTTTGTTCCGCTGTATGGTTTTGTGTTTTTGTTTTTTTTCCGGTTTGACGGCCCTGGTGTTACCCACCCCCCCACCACCGGGGCCTTTTATTTTTATTTACTTCCATTCTTACAATTGATAATTGCACATTTCTTCTTTCTACAACATTCAACATTTACGTTACATATAACGTTTAATAAAAAAATAATAAAGGTCCATGGCCCGATCGCTTAATAGCTCGTCCCCCAGAAGCCCCAGATTTACCGGAATGGTCCAAATCTTGGTATCAGAATAAAGCTACTATTTTCCTCATTTAATAACCTGTGAAATCGTAAGAGCCAAAGATGTTTGGTTTGGAAGTTATGAGCGAAAATGTGCCCCATTTTGGTCGACCAATATTAATTGTACCTAGTACTCTATGGGGCTTACAAAATCAACGTTTTTACTCGCCGCATCAAAACGGATTGAAATGGGGGGCGGGGGGCGCGAAACTTTACAGATGGTGTTTTTTTTTTTTTTTTTTTTTTAATATTAAAACTTCATATCCTGAAATCGGCCCCATCCCCCTTTAATATAAACCGGATTGATGTCTTTATATACAAACAAACTTGGACACTCTCACACACCCTCACTCTCAAGCGAATCAAAAAAAAAAAAAAAAAAAAAAAATAATATTTCCAATTCCAAAGCAATTTCAACCAATATGTTAAAAATATACGAAATATAATGAATACAATATTGTATAAATATTGTAAGCAGCTAAGAAAAATATATTATCTGAAATTTTTCTTTAGCAATCATTGAAAAGCCCCTTCCAAACCTGCCATTTGTTATGAAATAGGAATAGATTCTGAGTTTTTTCAGTACTAATATTTTTCTAGTTTATATAGTTTTCAATTCTCTTGAAGAACAATAATTAAAGGGGGAATTTTGACATCTGTTTCTATATATATGTAGAACTTGTTTTTTGGGGAGGAAAGGTATAAGGGATTTGTTGAAATTGAATTAAATATGCCATTTGAGATTGTTCAATTGAAGTGCCTCTAATCAAGGTTCTCAGAAAGGCAAATGATATATATTTTGAGATACACTTTTTCATGGAAATATTCTAACTACTTTTCAATGACTTGAGACTGTTGGTTGTGCTGCGCTCATTTCATTTTTGTTCGACTACTTGAACAGTCAATCTCTCTTTTCCTTCGTCATTGTCAACACCAGGCATTGGCCAGCACAGTAATAGACCGACATTCTTACTGCCTCTCTGCATCTGGCACTGCACTGCATCATTGACCTCACAAGGATCTTCAAAGCAGTGGACATACCCACATCTGGAGGACACCAGCTGCAAGAAATTATTTTAATGTTTCAAAGAAAAAAAATGTCATTGTAAATAAAAATAAATGGACAACTTTTTCTTTGTAAATCATGAATGAAAACATCTAGATCCGTGGCCACTAATTGCTACTGATCTGTTACTAGGACATTCTTTTTTTTTACATACAATTCTTATTCAGGGGGGTCGGGGTTTAGTAAGCAAACACGCAATAGCATTGGTTGTTGCCTATCTATATAGACGATATTAGATATGCTTCGCCACGCAAGTGTTTACCGCGCGCCGTGTCTAAGGTTACGCGTGCACGCGAGTAGTCCCGGTTGGTTCAGTTTTACAGCGGGTGCATATTTTTTGTTTTTTAAATTATGTGTTTTTACTTTAAAAATATTGGACTGCCATCCATATGACACATATAATAGCAAAAAAACATAAAAAAAAAAAACAAATCCTATCTTTTATTCTCTAATTATGCTACAATTTATTTAGAGCAGTGCAGAATATATACGGGCCTTATTTACACCTCTAATGCACACAAGCAGCATTTTTATATCACCTGGCCACATGTAATTGATCAGATATCGATCACTTGAGCACAGTAAAGTGTTAAGGGAGTTTTTGGCATCCCCAATGCAGAAAGGGTTTAACAGGAGAAAGGTGTACCCTTAAATTGCCCCTATTAAAAAGTGGCACTGCAAATTTAGGGAGTGTTTCCGTAACTTCATATTGAGGTTAATAGCTTGTTCCGATTTGTGATAAAAAATCAGCGCAAGTTATTGGTGGAGTTCATAGAATCAAATAAGGAATAGTTTTTGACTGTCTTAAAATGCAATGGGATGAAAAAAAAAAAACCTTGTTTTCCTTCCTCCTTCCCCCTACTTCGGTAAATAAGCATATGAGACACCTCGAACTATTCCTTATTTTAAATCATATTAGCTCAACCAACAATTTGCGCAACAATTTTGTATGTCTAAATCAGAGCAACTTTTAACATTTGACCCCTGTACAACTGAAATTCACCCTTTTTAATTGATTTTTGCTGTTTTTAGCCTATAACTCTGAAACTTTAGGCTGTAGATATTACAAACTATACCTTGCTGAATCCTTTGGTTAGACACATAATGTGGTATACTTTTCAAATGATGGATCAATTTAAAAATTGTGTACAAACTGTGTACAAACTTTGTCCTGGCCCCTCTCTGTAAGGCATACCATGTGCAGCACTTAAGAAATCACGTTTCAGGGTCGCCTGTCAGTCTGTCAACATATGTAATCACTCAACCTTTTGTACTTGAGATGTGTTACAATGTCTGCTAGCTCCAGGCTAATTATGTCTCCTATCAATGTCCTCCAATCAGTAAAAAGTAGTCAGCTGTGTTGGGAAGTCCCAAGGGGTCTTTTATATTCCATGAACAAACAAAAAGAAACATGCTCAGTGCACCCCTTGCATTGGGAATTGCCAATGTCGTTTAATATCATTTCGTCTAATATCCAGATAGTCTATTTCCATTTTGTCTAAAATCACATAGTCTAATACCCATATACCCTAATTTCCTTAGTCTATTACCATTATACCTAAATACCATTTCGTCTAACACCACAACCACATCGGCTAATAACATTCGTATACTGCCCATTGGTATAATCACTACGTTGTCTACAGGCATTTTGTCTAAATGCCTTTCGTCTACTACCCATTGGTATAATCATCAGATTGTCTAAACCATTTCGTCTAATGCCATTTCGTCTAACGCCCATTTGGTCTAATCACCATATGTCTAAAAACCATTTCGTCTAGTGTCATTTCGTCTACTGACCACTTGGTCTAATCACCAGATTGTCTAAAACCATTTCGACTAATGCCAGTTCCTCTAATGCCATTTCGTCTACTCATTTTGTCTAATGCATGTATAGACAAAGGGCACCATATTACAATATAAATAACAAACACGAAATGACATGTTGCACATTTCCGAATTTCAGACCTTTTATATGTTACCTACCTTTTCTTAAACATTGCCCATTCACACATTTCAAACATAGTTTGTGATATGTTGAAATGAAGTTGACCTTTCATAATTTTATGCTTGTCCAAATTTTGTTTGTTAACACAGAACATTATTGCAATGTTGTCATGTTAAAATGTATTTTGGTGTGTGATGCATTTCTTTTTTCTTTTCGTCTTATTTCTTATCTAAATACGTTCGTTCGTTCGTGCAAGTCCAAAATCACAGTGGAAGATCCGTCTTTAACCAGCTGATAGTTCCATCATCCAGGTTGATCAGGCCTGGAATTCCTCTTGGGGACTTGTAGACCTCACAGTCATCAACGATGTGGCCAATGGCCTGTAGCTCTCCACAATCGCAGTTTGGTGAAGGTCCCACTCCAATCCCGTGAAGGAAGCTCCCCGTACGACCAACGCCAGCTCCGAGTCCGCCGAGGTTGACCCACGCCCTCCCACCAAGGCCACAGCCCCCGGGCCCGCCAGACGGGCCGTCCACAAACCGCCCCAGGCCCAAAGCAGAGGACGACCATCGCTCACACCACCCGTCAACGACCCAGGATGATCGACAGGGACACTGCGACTGCAGTGCCATGGACCGGGCAGCAAAGTGACCCCGTGGAACTCCCTGATCCTCAAAGGGTGCCGGCGGTGGGACCAGGCCACCAGGTTCATCACATCCCCCGGCGAGCCCGATCGTCCGAAGGCTCCTCCCAAGGCCCGCAGGAGCCATGCCAGACAGAACTGGAAGGCATTCCACAGGCGACGCCAAAAGGCAACCACCAACAAGTCCCACTGCATCATTCAGAACGACACCAATCCCGTGTGAACGTACGCCGTGACTCCACACTGGTGCAGCGCACCCAGCGGTGGAGCACGCCAAGGCAACAGTCGATGCACGCAAGGTGTCAAAGGATGCACCCCATCCAGTTCCCGCGAGCCCCCCGAGGAGGCCGACACGAGACCGCGTCCCGGCAGCGACTGCCCCGGTGCGCCGATCGAAAGCAAGACCGCAGTCCACCGTGACGCCAAGGCACCCCGGTGTTGGGCCATGTGACAGTCCCTCTCCATCCAGAGTGATGTCCAGTTCTCTTTTTGCGCATCGATTTGCAAGGTGGAAAACAGAGCTGACGGTCTTGGGTTTGCTGAGTTCAAGTGCCATCGGTGGAAGAATTGGCTTACAGTGATTAGGTCTTTCTGCAACACTGTTTCTAAGGACTCAAAGCAATCAGCAGCTATTCCAAGTGCCGTGTCGTCTGCGTAGGAGTACTGCGAACAATCTCCCTTTGGCATATCTGAGACGTAGATGTTGAAGAGACTGGGTGCCAGGACAGAACCTTGTGGGACACCATTCCGAAGTTTGCGCTTTCTACTGCGTTGCCCATTTGATGTCTCCAGGACGAAAGATCTGTCTTGGATGAGAAGCATAATGAACTTGACAAGCTTGACATCAGGGAAGATTTTGAGTAGCCTGAGGTAGAGACCTCGGTGCCAGACTGTATCGTACGCAGCAGTTAGGTCTATGAAGATTGCTCCAAACTTCTGCTTCTTCTGGAAGGCTGTCTCAATGTCATTAACTAGTCTTTCTATCTGATCAGTTGTTGATTTACCTCTTCGAAATCCAGCTTGGGTGCGGGGTAAGTTTGCCTCGACCGTATCATTGATCCTGCCGAGTATCAGTCGCTCAAGCAGCTTATAGATGTGAGATAGTAGCGAGATGGGTCTGTAACTCTTGGGGTCATTTGCTGGTTTCTTGGGCTTCAGGATTGCAATGACCTTTGAAGTCTTCCATCTGGAGGGAATAGTTGACGTTCCCATGCAAGTAGAGAGAAAGAATTTGAGCTATCGCACAGCTTCGGGTGTCATATTCTTCAAGAATTCTGTATGGATGTTGTCATTGCCAGGAGCTGTGTCCCATTCTTGAGAACTTTCATTGCTTCGGTGATCTCATCTTAAGTGAATGGTTGGACATGGGGCTTGACCGGTGGTAGAGGTTGGTAGAAGCTGTTTAATCTCTCCATTAACATCACGATAGTGGGCCCCCGCCCATGAGTGTGGTCTTGCCACTTTCCTTCCATTGTTGACACGTACTGAAGCGATGGAATTGGCAGAGACAGGACACTGCTTAGCTGGACAGCTACGCCCAAGGAGCTTGTGATTGTGTTCCAGGCCTTGGGGCTTGAGTGGGTCAAGGGGATATTGGATATCTCCTCCTCCCAATCTGGTGCTTCCCCTTTTGCCAAGCAATTCCCCAGGTAGCTTGTTGCACCTTTTTGCTATTCTCTCAGTATCGCAGTAGGTATTACAATACGCTTTGTATAACTCGCCGCATTCCTTGTCCCAACAGGGGGTGTATGGATTCCTTCCCTTCTGCTCTTTGAATGGAATGTTAGCTGCTTGATGGAGCATGGAGCAGAATTCAGAATATGCTTGTTGGATGTTAGAATGAAGCGCCGTGTCTGGCAGCGTGGATACAGTTTCGCTGGTGGTTTGTTTGAACTTGGACCAGTTGGCTTTCCTGAAATTCCATCTCTTTCTGTAGAGGGCGGGAGATTTGATCTTGATGTCACGGGTGGACCATTAAGAGGGCAATGACCTGACCTAGGAAATCTAGGGGAGGACCGTTTCTGGAGCAGCGGGATCTGGATGTCGCTGGTTGATGTTGACAGGTCGTGACAGGTCCATGTCCCATGACTGCTTTAATAGAAGGTAGGTGGTTCCTTACTATCAAACATCTATTTGAGGTCTGGGCTTCAATCCAGTCAGAGACGCTTTGCCATTCTTGTCCGTGTTGATTAATCCCATGCTGTATTTCTACAGTTGAAATCTCCGGAGCTAAGGAACTCCGCTGAACTACTGGAAGGAGTTGACGTCTGCCTCACTGGTGGTGGCTTATAGATTGTTGGTGAAGTGTTTCCCATGGCTGCAGATTTTATTTATCCACTGGATCGGGGTGGAGCGGCGAATTCATGCAGATTACAGGGTTGATCTCACTTGGATTCCCCTCCAAGATGGGATTAGCCCCCTGGGGGAGACATATGAACTAATCCCTTATGCTTGGAACTATTTCACATACTGTTATCTCGGGACCCAATTGTGTCCAGGTTGCTACTACAGTCGTTTTGTAAATAACCGTTAATCTTTGTTCGTACCTCGTCGGCAAGAAATAGGAAAATAACTTTACAGTAGATTCTTTACTCCAATGATGGAAATAACGAACATCTTGCTTTATATTACTATTTAACAAATAGAAATTTTCGTAAAGAGTCGCGTTTACGCTATAACCAATAACGCGTCTAAATTTTTGGATTTCATGAGTTTGGAAGGTTCTAACCCTATATAGTTACCAAAGCGATACCGGAAGTGTTTCTTTTAACAAATTCGGGGGGGATTGTATTCAAGTGGTGCTATTATGCGTGAACAAGAAAACGCTCTAAAAGGGTTACTTTTTTCCAACAGGCGATGTACGCGTGTACATTGATTAGGTGTCAAAACAGCACAATATGGAAAAAAGTTTTTTCTTGACCCTAAAATTGGTGATGCACGTACTTATGTTATGTATACTCAAATTAAGCGAAGATCAAAACCATAGTCAATATTGTAAACAAGCAAATAAGACAATAAAGGCTTGGATTTTTTAGATTATGACGCAATCATTGCTTACTTGTGTGAGGGTAGCAAGACTGACAAAAATAAATTCGAGTATTTTTCTTTAGTAGTCGAGGGAAATGCTTCGTTTCCGGGGTGCATTTTGTAAGTCCGTGGTTCACGCATCATATCCCCTTTGAAATTTGCCCCCCCCGCCCCCCCCCTTCCCCGGAATCAATTTAGATTTTAAAACTAAACCAATTATAACGTGTCAAATGAATATATTCCCCTAGAGAATAGTACAGGGATTGTTGGTTCCAGTGATAGTATCCTTCGTACCCTCTGCCCAAGACAAGTAGCCCTGTTATTTTATTTTTATATATAGCCTATATCATAATTACATGCTCTCAATTTTTTTTCATTGTGTATCATTTCCTCCAGAGTATTTACAAAACCCTTAATACTTTCCACACATGGCATTTAACATACTTTTAACCCTTATTTTCCAAAACACATGCGCAAAATTGTACTTTCGCCTTTTTTCTCTAGAAAATACCCATTTTGCCGATTCGTGGACAATGATAAATAATCAACATTTTTTGTTAGAGTGTAGCAACAGCATACAATTAAAACTATTTTGAACGATCAATTAAAATCTGTGGCACTTTTTGTATTTAAGTTTATTTTGGTATGCGAGCCAGTTTAATAGTTATTAATACTAATTATTAATGTTTGGAAGAATCACTTCCTACTTCCTTGGTACTGAAACATGCAATTTTTGAGTTGTTTTTATTTTTTATTTTTCTTTATTTATTTACCCCCCTTGAATCACTCAAACTGTCACTGACTATTAATAAATGAGTGAAATCCTGTTAGAATTTCTTACTTTATTCCTTCGGACTTGAGCACAAATTCCTAAGAACCTGTAGTTTACCTACAATATGGACAATAGTTCCTACGTTCCTCGTCGGACTTGGACATACTCCTAAGGAGCGATATTCTACCTTGAACCGGGACAAGTTTTTCCTCAATACTTATTGGTCCCCTATGATTGGATACTAATTCCGAAGTACTTGCAGTCCATGGTGACAAAATGGACACTTATCCCTAAGGAACGTATTCCACCTCTGCTCTGTCAGGGCATCAATTTCTATAAGGACTAAATAGTCCACCCATCTTCCATCTTCGGATTTAGAAACTAATCCTTTGGAGATGGACACTGCTTTGGACATGCTCAGCCAGGTGTGTTTTGTAACTCTCCATACCGGATACCTCTACATACTCTTTAACAAACCTTCATCATCTTGGCTGAATTGGATATACCAATTGGCCAGAAGTGGTGGTATTTTTATTGCATTCATTTCAAGCTTTCCTTTGTGTGACAGGGAGTCTTGCTGTGGGCACCATAGGACCCTATGGTACCTAAGTCCCTACGTCTCTTTGAGTTGTGGTACCGTCTTAGGGGCAGATAGATTATCTTCTCATTGACGGCCATATGTTGCTTTCTTTTTTGGCGATTTAGACTAAATGGTTATTAGATCAACTGATCACTAGACGAATGGGTTTAGGGCAAAAAGGTTTAGACCAATGGTTAGTAGACCAACTGGTCATTAGAACCGAAATGGTTTAGACAAAATGGGTTTAGACTAACTGGATATTAGACCAACTGATCATTAGATAATGGGTTTAGACGAAATAGGTTTAGACTAAATGTAATTAGACCAACTGATCAATAGAGTAGACGAAATGGGTGTAGACCAAATTATATTAGGACGAAGTGGAAATTAGACTCTTGGATATTAGCCGAATGGTTTTAGACAAAATGGCACCATCTGGTTATTAGATCAAGTGCAATAGACTAAGTGGTTATTAGCCTAAGTGGCAATTAAGACCATCTGATTTAGGACGAAGGTTTTAGACCAATGGTTATTAGACGAAATGAAATTAAACGATTGTGATGGACCTTGCATTACCACCTTATTCCATTATCATACATTTTATACTTTGACGGAATAAAGTTGGTAATTGCCATGGGTGCATGAGCCGTTTCATTTCAGCAAATATATAGCCAGCCAGGCTCATTGTCTTTTGAGTCCAACTGAAATCATCTAAGTACATTGATAAAGTGACCAATTATGTCCAGAGTTATATCAGGTACCTTTGACCCAATATTTGTTGAGGTCACATCACTGACTCTACTTAAGGCTTATTGTGTCAATTCCCAAAGAGATCCACCTGAAGTATGAATACAATTTTTACGGCACACACACACACCAGCACTAAAGATGGTGCTCATTTCATAGCCCCTCCCAACATGTCATTCAGCAAGGACAAAATGTTGGTCATACCTTCATACCTTGTTCAAATAATATTGCCCCAAAGACATGTGGAAAATTTTCTTATACCCCAAAGAACTGTAAGCATTAACCAACAGCCTACCTAAAAGAATTGTGGACAGTGAAGTTACCAGTATCTTATTCCCACTTCTATCCACTGCTGTTATGTTACCCCGTGGAAAACACCCTGGAAATTCATTGTCCTGATGGCCAATTACTTCTCCAAGTCACACTGCCAATGTCAGATAACTGGATGGGGTTTGGTGGTCGCGAAGAATTGTGGTCGGCTGTATTCAACTTCTTTAGTGATATTATTAGGACAGACAATCTGGGGCATCATGCTGAAACAAAAGAGTTAAGTGTTAAATGTGCAACATTTAATACAATATAACCAAATTGGCTGTAATAAACGCTCCTCTTATAAATGCCCCCCGCCCTCATTTTTTTACCAAAATTCCTTAGAAAAAATCATGCCATCGCATGCAAAAAAAAAACAACGATAATTAACCAATTGATTGCAAAATTGGGCACCTTTGTTGTCTTAACTGGCCCCTATTTGTGCACGACTCGCCCCACTACAGTACTTTGCCAAATTACAGTGAAGATACCGTTACTAAGCATACATTTCAAGAAATAATAGGCATTTTGTTGTATGCTATTTTGGTAGAGTTGTGGATACAGCCATTATTGATGTTGTTCAATCTTGTTCAGAACGTATTATCTTTTTGTGTGAGAAGCACTGTCTTTAAGATGTTCCTTGAAGCTCCTAGATGGTGCTGGCTTACTTTGCAATGCAAATTATGTAATAAAGGGGCATAAAGGATGAGAAACACACTTATGAAATAATGGGTTTTTGATAAAGTCTGGTGAGCTTGTTGTTACTCCGATCAGTGGGCGAGCCTTTAAGCGAACAACTAGGTCAGCATGGAACAGGCAAGCACAGACCTACATCCCCCCCAAAAATCCATTATTTCTTCATAACGGTGTGTTTTGATTCTTTATTTTACCCATACATTGAGACAAGATGTATATTTGATTTATTAATTATTCAATACAGTTGAGATTATATGAGTTTTTATTAAAACATCTTAAAGCAGCGTCCTTTTTTAAATTTAAAAATACAAAAATGTGCATTAGTCACTTGTGCAGGAGTTAGTCCTAAGAATTGTCAATGTGGGGGTCGAAAGCAGTTTTGAGATCCTCTATTGTACGTTTTGAACAAGAGAGTTAGACAGTATGCCCTGTAGTTGCCCACCTGGGTAGGCTCTCCTAATCTTGGTACTGGGATTAGGTTAGCACTATGACCACGGATTCAAGTTTCTGTCTCTCTATTAATGCCTATTGCAGAAAACTGAAGAATAATGTCATCAATGTCACATTGTGTAAATAGGTCAGGAGGAAGCCAGCTCTCAAGGCTTTTTACCATTCTTTATAAGCCTTTAAGCTTTCTGATACTCCACCTTTATCAACTCTCACATCTTAGTACTGGGAGTGGAATTTTTTCAAAAGATTGGTGAATTCCCTTGTTTTCCTCCGTCACTACTGTTATATATTACTGTTATATGACTTATGTTCTTATTGTCTTGCTCTGCCTAGGAAATTTTACAGACGCCCAAAAAAAAAAACTTATACCATCAACTAAAAATTATAAAAAAATATAAACGTGCATTTTTGTGAGATTATTTTTGATTTAGTGTTTAGACCAGGATCATAAGCTAAATCCTGTTTTAATTCCTTCCATTTGATGCACTCTAACTGGAGTATTGTCAATTGAACACAAAGGCTTAAAAATAACCACGGCCCAGTTTCACTGAAGGTTAAGAAACTAAAGGTATAAGCTGTGTCTCATTTGTGGGTTAATTTAAACTGTTTCAACAAAGAATGTTGTGAGAGATTAGAGCCAATGCAAGTATGCTTTGACTAAATCAGATATATTACTTTTCCAAACAGTGAAAGCACCAGAAAATTATGTGTGGGGAAATTGGGGACTCACTCTCAGGGGGACGTCATCATGATAAATTCTTGTACAATTTGTGAATTTTACTGCTGAAAGCAAGTGGGCAGCCACAGTCTCTGTTGGGGACAAAAGTCGGAACACGCTTATGAGGAGGGTCAATTTCCCCTACCCATTCCCTAGTTTCCAAAGATTGCCAGGAAGGAACATTGCGAGAAAAGAGAAACAAGCATTGAACAAATAACAAGAACGGGAAATGATGGGAGGTGTCCAAAGGCCTTCGGTTTTTTTGTACTTCAGCGAGGGGGGTTTATGAATCTACTCTTGCTGAAACCTGTTGTAATGGCTGAGGACAAAAAGACTCCGCTTTGGATTAGAATTCCCCAATGATGCCCGGAGTATTTATTGGCCATTGTGACATTATAAACTTATATATTATGTTATAATCACAAGCAGAGCACCACTGTTTTACTTATTTTGTATTTGAATTTCAATAGAGAATGGCCGAAGTTGTTTTTAAATGGAACCTCTGTTGATATCGGGATAGGCAAAACTGGCCCAAACGTGTTTTTCAAACGTCTCAGCTAATTGGCCGTAACTCCTGAACCAGACCCCTAAATTACACCAAAAACTAAAAATTCTTATGAAAGCGGGTTGGTGGACATGTCTAGGTAAGAATCAGTTAACTTCCAGTTGAGATTAACATAAGTTGTTGGCCAAAAAAAATGAATCTTTGATTGTAGAGTTTTTTTTGGAAAGTCTGAGTGTTCAGACACTACTTTCAACGATGCCACAGTGTGCCAGAAAAACTTGGGACAGCTAAGTCGGTTTCCACCCGTACCCTTATCAAAACTGTTTGCCAAGCAATTACATGAAGACCTATCAATAAAAATGTTGTTTGTCCTAGATTAAATTGTTGCATTACAGACAGCATGGCAGCTTTCTGAAGTGAGTCTTAACTTTTAGACCGGTTTGGACCAGGGGTTAGTCCTATAAGGGGACAGTTTTCCTTCAACATACTCTAATAATTGCTGTACCGGGGATAGAAAATTTATCAGTGGGGATGAGCCGTGCAGGGCCCATCTGTGAGCGGATTTTTCTCACCGTACATTAACTTGCACAGTATTTGAAAAGGAAAAGGTCCACTCATGTAGGACTACCCCTGGTTTAACCTGGGTCTAAAGTTGGATTCCCTTTCAGAATACCTAGCCCATTGTTTTCATGTTTGAATTGGAAAGCATTTGTCTTTTATATTAGATCCTTACAATTCCAATAAACAATGACTGACAACCCCCACAACAAAAATATTAAAACCATCCCCATTCAATATAATCAAACTATCAACCGCACCTTGACGGTTGCCCAGGCGGGTGGGGGGACGGCCAAGCATCATTCATTTATAGAAATCACCTAAAACTAATCAAAGAAATTTACAGCAATACGGAGTGCAAACCACAAACCAATTTGGGTGCGTTGATGCTGGTCTGTCATGAGTGTTCCCATGACCTACATACGACCTCGTCCATCGTTCGTTATTAATAACAAAAAAAATACATCGGTCCTCGGACCGCAGTGCGCCTGCCGTCGCGGGGTTTTGTAAGGATAGGTTCAGATGACCCTTGACCGTGGCATGTGACCTTTGACCTCATTAACAAAGGAGGGACCCAATGTTGCACCTGATTCAAGGTTTGGTTTTTAAATTGCAGCTTCTTAAACTTTTCAATTTAGGTCAATTTTACATTTTTAACATATCTTACAACTTGACCTCAAAGGACCTTTGAACCTCATTTAACATATGAGAGACCCATGTTGCAACCTATGGCTTCAAGTTTGGTTTTCCAATTGAAACTTAAAACTTTCAATTAGGCAATTTTACATTTTCAGCCTATCTTACAACGTGACCTCACATGACCTTTGACTTGGATGTGACCTTTGAACTCATCAGCAAATGCGGGATACCATGTTCGCAATCTATGACTGAAGTTTGGTTTAAAATCCATCAAAGTATGTGGGATATTACAAGCAAATGTTACCCTTTTCACAACAACAACAGACATCAACACAGACACAGGGACAAAGTGTCCCTATGTGTCTCCTGCCTCAGGCAGGCGACACAAAAAATCAGAAATTACCTTTCCAGTGGAGTTGATTCTCAACTCCAACAGTTTTGGAATAAAGAGAAATTATTCCTTGACAACATATAAAAAATTCAGGAATTTTTTGTCAACATTTGCTTTAAGTGTTTAAAACAATGGCGACATCTGAAATTGGCATTCTGGCTGCCTCCCCTGGATGTGACAGGCCAAACACAATTACCTGGTAAAATGACAACACTAGCTGGGTGAAGTTTGAGACCAGCAAAGGTATTATTATGACATATTTCCCGTAACTATGTACCATGATGTCTTATTGTGTTAATTAGCAGTTAATACAAATGATTCTACTCCTTTCTAATAACAACGCTGCCTGTCTGGTGGAAGAAAATAAAGTGCTACATAGAGTAAACGAACATTCATTTTTTTTGTTTTGTGGTGAGTGATATGAATTTCATGTACACTTCAATTCCTAAAATTGCTTGTAGATAAGTTTAGTTCTTCCATTTCTTTTATAGAAATTGGATATTAGACCGGACCACATCCATGAATTTCCATCGAGTGATTGGACCTTGATTTGACCTTGGAAGAACATCAAATGACCTGGAAATGACATTGAAACCTTGGTAAGCAAATGTTGATACCCCACCAGGTTTCATACCATATAACCATGTGTTAATGATTTTTGGACCTTAGTGACCCAATAATGACCTTGAAATGACTTTCAAATGAATGTTGACCCTCCCACCACATCGGAGTATGAACATTGGGCCATGGTTCTTTGATATAAAATAATTGGATCGATTAAGCCCTAGTTACTTGGTCGAGCTATGAGCTGCAAAAATATCTTTAAAACTCAATAGCGAGCCAATAATATTGGCGTAAATCATCCACTTTTTATCCCAATTTTTATCCATGTTTGTGTCCGATATTTTCACACACTTGGACTCCTCAAAACATGATGAATGGCTGCAATTGGTCCCAAGCATTTGGGCAGGCAATACAAAAAACAGTTAACCTAACCAAAATGGCACACACACACAGAAGTAATCTGCTATTGCAATATCCTCCTTGCTTTTTAATCCAGGGGGATAAAACCATCTGAAATAGTATTTTGCCCTTTTGACAGCACTGTCACATAACTACTACAATGTCATGGCAATATGAGCTGAACTGTCATCTTTGAAATGTCTTGATTTACAAGAAAAACAAATCATTCTGCCTTAATCCACTGACTTTGAATCCACCATAGTTATTCTCCTGATCACTGAAGGTTTTATCCATCTGTGAGAAAATATTTTAAAGAAATGCTTCAGGAATAAACTATACTTGATTCCGAATCCTTGGACCTTACCTTATGAATTTGGAGCGTTCCACTATTTATGCCTGAGATGGAGATTTGGAGAGGGAATGCAAAAACATTTTGTTGGAGGAACTGAATTTTCATCAATTGAGATAGGGGGACATGAACTTTTAAATGGAGAAATCTCACGGCATCCAATGTTACCTGCCAGTTTTATGACCATACATCCATGCATAGTGGATTTGACCTTTGATGACCCCGCATGACTTGAAAGGACTTTCAAATTTTCGCGTAGAATGTTAACTGCACCCACCAGTTTATCATCCTACCACATTTTAGGGCTTTGACCTTGAATTACCCCTCATGACCTTGAACATGACCTTCAAAATGTTTGGCTCCAACGTGTTGAACACACTCACCAAGTTCATCATCTACCGACAACTGACAAGGTTAAAGTAATTTTTGACCACATTTGACCTTAACCCATGGCCATGACCCATCTCCGAACCCATCAGCCGTCTACTAAAGCGACATCAGGGTGGGCAAAATGGACCCATACTTGGCTTAGATCAAGAGAGATTGTGTTGACAAGGTAATATAGCAATTTTAAACCCTATTTGTGACCATATTTTTAACCTCATTTGACCTTTGCCCCATGAAACATGTACCCACTTCGGATCCCACACCTACTCGAGATACAACTATGTGGTCCTAAGATGGACACCCACACTTGCTAGTTCCAACTATATAGCGTGGGACACACACACACATACGCCTAGCATTTTTCTATATTCTCCTTCGCCAATTAAAGTTAGCGGGGGACCAAAAATCCAAGTGCCAACAGGGAGCTTAGCCAGCTGCCACCTAGATGGAAGTTTAAATTAATTGTGCCATTTCTAGATGACATCATAATAATATAATAAAGACAACAGTGCTTTGAAGCTGGTTTTCCATCAAAATATATTATTATTATTCTCATCATCATAATATTAATATGCAATAAAGTCAAATGGTAGATATATATTGTGTCTAGGTATGAAAGTAACTGTCATTTTGGTAGTCCCTTATACAGAGTAACATTTTAATTTATTACTACAACACATAACACAGAAAACCCCCCCCTCCGATGCAGACACCGACACATACTATCAAAGCAACACATTATGCTGATCTCAAGCATATGACAGAATAAGTTGAAAGCATTCACTTCTTCAATGGTAAAGGTTTCAATCATTTGCTGAGATTCAGTGGAGTCAGATTCATTAATATGCAGAACCTATTCTTCCTCACGTTACCTCAGTTTCCATCTCAACCCGTGCATCTTAACAAAATGTAAGAATCACAAAAATCCTATTTTCATTTAAACAAACAATATCATTTGTCGTGTTGTCTTCCACACATTGATTATTGGTGTCCTTCCACACATTGATTGTGGTGGCTTCCACACATGAGTGTGGGATCTTCCACACATGAGTGTGGTGTCCGTCACACATGATTGTGTTATATTCCACACTTGAGTGTGGTGTCTTCCACACATGGAGTGTGGTTTTCCACACGATTGTGGTGTCTTCCACACATGGAGTGTGGTGTCTTCCACACATGTATGTGTATCTTCCACACATTGATTGTGGTGGTCCTTTCCACACATGGAGTGTGGTATATTCCACACATTGGATTGTGGTGACTTCCACACATGGAGTTTGTTCTTCCCACAGTGATGTGGTGACTATCACACCTGGAGTGTGTGGTTTCCCCACATGGAGTGTGGTCAAAAAATCTCCCCATTGACAGTGTAGTGTCTTCCACACATGGAGTGTGGTATATTCCACACATTGAGTGTGGTTTCTTCCACACATGGAGTGTGGTATTTTCCACACATTGTGGTGGTCTTCCATATTGTGGTGTCTTCAATATTTATTTATGCTAAATTATTTTTCCCTAATTTTTCTTTAGTGTATGTTCTAGCTAATTCGGTTTTTAGCTTTTATGCCCCTTTCATTTAGGCTGCAACTACGGTCCCATATAGTGAGTGCGCCCTCACTCTTCATGAGTGCTACTCTTTCTATAATATTTAGTATTTAAGTTTTCTTTGTTGTGTGTGGCAACTATACAATTAATTTGTAATTCCTGTTTTCAGAATGTCTTAAACCATCATCCAGAGTAAAATGTTCCTATTGTAAGCTTTTATTATCAATACTCGTGCATATATACTGACATACAGACGATAATTCTTGGTTTGTTTCAATGTAACAGTGTGATATTTTTGCGTTTAAACCATATTTAGATGATGATGAATTTCGTTTTGCTCTTTCTGCTTTTATAACTCTCCTAATTCAATAACATTCTTAGTAAATTGAACCTCTTTGTTGCCAATGATATCCTACGGAATCTGTTGATGATGATTATTGTAATCTTACTATTCGTCACTTATAAGTTTTGATAATGACATTTTTAAAGGTTCATGTAATGATGATTTTTTCATTTTGCATTTGAACTCTAGAAATATTAATAAGAACTTTGAGATAGTCATACATTTCTTCAAATTTTAAACAAAACTTTTCTATCATTGCACTATCGGAAACCTGGTTCAATCAGGATGATCAAATTTGATCGACTTGATCAGAATAATCTCTAAGTGCTCACGTCATGGAGGAGGAGTGGAGGATTCTGCCCTTTATGTCATGATCTATTTCATATTACGTCGTGATGATTTAAAAACTTCTTCAAAATCCGTCCAATGATCATGATATTTGAATCACTTTTTAAAGAAATTATCCTACCCAAACAGCAAGAATATTATTATAGGTAATTTATCGTGCACACCGTACTGATTCTGACTTATTGGTTGCTGATCTTTCGAATTCCCTTAACAAAATATCCTCTGAAAATAAACAGTTATATCGCTGGGGACTTTTAATTTAGATTTACTCGCAGTCGTGTAATGTTAATATTATAAAGAGTTTCCCACATTTTTTACCATCATAATATGTTTCCACTTATTGACATGGCCTACGCGCATCACTTCTAATACATCCTCTTTAATTTGATCACATTTCCCCAATGTGTCCAACATCATAAAATTAATTCTGGGGTGTTTGTTGTGGGACTTACAGACCATTTTCCTGTTTATTCAATTACTAAATGCGTCCCATTTAGACACCCACCCTCAAAACAGGACAACAAATCGGATCAGTCAATGAAGATAGCATTCATAAATTTAAAAAATCATACAGTCTCATTGATTGGAATTTCTTAATGACATTCATCACCCACTTAGGCATAGATACATTTTTTAATAAGTTTTCTAATATTTATAAGTACATTTTCCCTTGAAAAAGTCCGTTCCGGTCGTCGCAGTACACCACGTAACCCTGGATAACAAATTATACTCAAATCTCTTCGTCGTAAGGAAAGGCTTTTAAAAAGTTTTTTATTTCTCGTCCATCAGAATCTAACAAATCTGCATATACTGCTTATCGTAACAAACTTACTTCACTCATTAGAACTTCCAAAAAAATGTATTATACACAGAATTAAATGATTGCAACTAATACGTAGGCAGACTTGGAATGTTCTCATGAGGTCTTGGCCGTAGAAAACCAAGAAATCTTCCACAAATTTTTACATCGATAATATAATGACTTCAGCTCCTAATATCATTGCAAACCAATTCAACAATTACTTCATTAACATTGGCCCCTAATTTAGCAACCTAAATTCATATGTTGGCAGCGAGTTTTTCATGATTTTCTTAAAAATAACAATTCACCAATTAACACTCTTTTTTCTGTCTCTACTGATTAGCTATGAGAATAAATTGATACTTCATGTACTATTTTTTTACTACAAAGTTGAGATTTTAAATCACTATTAAAATACTCATAAAAATCATTTTAAGTACATTTTATTGCCGCTCCACTCGCATATCTTTATTAATCTTTCTTTGATTTCTGGTATTGTTCCAATAATTAAAAATTGGGCTAGGTTACTCCTATTTTTAAAAGTGAATGCTCATTCTGTTAAAAATTAAGACTATTTCTTGTTACATTTTTTTTCTAAAATATTTGAACGCATTTTACATAAACTCTTATATACTTGTATTATTCGGCATAATTTACTCAACATAATTCTCAATTTGGGTTTCGTTCAAATCGAGCTACCTATATGGCACATCTTACGTGCCATAATAAATTGCCGAGATACTTGATAATAAGATGCATGTACTTGGTATATTCCTGGAACCTCTCAAGGCTTTCGACCTATGACCATGTAGCCTCTGTTATCCAACTCTTTTCATTATGGTGTTCGAGGATCAGCCTTTGAGTGGTTCAGGAGTTACTTATCTGGTCGTTTTCAGTTCGTATCTGATAATAACTCATTTAATTCATCAAGTATGGAAATTTCCTGTGGTGTCCCACAAGGCTCTATTTTGGGACCTTTACGTTCATTTTGGTAATATTAATACATTGTAATTCTCAGACTTATTTTCTTATTTTATTTATGCTGAGGATCCATTTCCTTGCTTCAACATGAAAATTTCTATAGATCTTGTACTTATGGTCAATAATAATAATTAATATCTCAAACTGGGTAAAGCAAACAAATTATCTCTCAATAATTGACAATCCATTTTATGATTTTAGAAATAGACATAATAAGCGCTCATATCCTAACACCAGGTATAATATTGACATGCTCCAGATTAATAAAGTTTCTCACACTAAGTTTTTAGGAGTTATTTTGGAACATGCATAATACTTATTTTTCTATATGTGTCAAAATATGCTGGATTCTTTTTTAGATTAAAGCACCTTACCAATTTCACTATATTTTCCTTGATAATAGTTTAGTATTCCACACATATATTATTGTAATATAATATGGGCAGAGTCCAAACAAATTGCCCATTTAAATACTATTCCATGTTAAACAAAAGAAAATCATTCGTCTATGTAGTAACTCTGATTATCGTGCTCACACGCCTCCTTTATATTTCCACTTGAATACGTTTAACTATTCATGATATTACACAATTTTATAAAGCGATATTTTGTTTCAGTATCAAAACAATTTGTTTGCCTGAATTTTTTGACGATACTTTGCCCGGGAACAGCTTTTCATGATAATGGAACAGATATTCGAATTTGTTTCGACCCTTTCCGTACCGATCTGGCTAGGAATACGATTCTGAACTCAGTCCCCTTCATGGAATACCATCCCCCAATCTATAAGGGATTCTCTTTCTGTTAATCAATTTAATGTAAATCTAGGCTTACTTAATTTCTCACTACATGGTGTAAAAATATTTAAAGGTCCATGGCCCGATCGCTAATAGTCTCTTCCCTAGAAGCCCAGATTTTACCGGAGGTGGTCGACATTTTGATATCGGAAGAGGGCTATTGTTTTTCTCATTTGCCCGATGAAATTTGGCGGCAAAGGATGTTTGGTGTTGGAATTGTGGGCGAGAATGTGCCCCATTTTGGTCGACCAAGATTGGGTTGCTGCAACGTGGCTCTGTGGGCTTACAATATCACGATTTAGCTCTCGCATCAAGGCGATTGAGATGTCGGCATGATGCCTTTGCAGATGGGGCTTTCGAGGGGAAGGCAATCTATCAAGATGTAACCTTCATATCCTTAAATCGGGCCATCCCCCTTAATGGATTTAATTAATTATTATGTAAAGCTTTTTCCCATTATATTGATGTAAATTAGTTTAATTTCTGCCAACACACGGTTTTGTCCTCACCTGTCTTGTTTTTCTTGTCTTCAGGGGGGGCGTTATTTGTTTTGGTGGTCTATTAATGGTCGTTTTGTCTTGCACTCTACCTCATTAAGGTTTAAAATTGTACTTTTATTCGTTAGGGGGTTAAAATCTCGAGCATTTGCTTTTTACCTCCTACCGATTTTATATGTCGCTATTTTGTTTTGCATAAGGATAATGGTGATAAATGAAACTGACATGAAACCCATGGAGTGTGGTGTCTTCCACACATGGAGTGTGGTGTCTTCCACACATGGAGTGTGGTATCTTCCACACATGGAGTGTGGTGTCTTCCACACATTGATTGTGGTGTCTTCCACACATGGAGCATGGTGTCTTCCACACATGTCTTCAATAAGCTATTCCATTTGAAATCCATACTCCTCTGTGGACGACCTTAATTGAATCTTCCACAGGGGAGTAAAGATACAAAAAGGAATAGCCGATTACAAATCTGCTTCTTTTTAAAGTCACAAAAAGCACTAAATGCAATGCAGTATTTAGCAACAGGTAGCATAACTAGATCTTTACAAAACACAATCGAAGGGATTATGATCACAATCATACTATGCCCTCATCATCACATTTGAGAAATGAAATTTAACAAAAAATTTATAAGCCAAACCTTTGACTTCCAATACAAATGTACAGGTTGCCGAATTGCCAGAGCTGTCCGTGGCTGTTATAGTGACTGTATGATCCCCAGTTCCTATAAGTGTAGAACCACTTTCAGGCTCGTATGTCCAGCCAATGTCTGTGTCAGAGTTGTCAGTGGCCGTAGACAGACCGGGTGGCCAGTAGACGAGAGCACCACCAGCCTCATCGAAGTATGCTCTGCTGAAATTCTCTGGACAAATAATATGAGGATCCTCTATGTCTGCAAAAAAGAATCACAAAATTGTGTTTGTAAAGGTGGGTGACCCAATTGACAAACTTGTCCTCCACTTTAGTACATAAAAATTGGGATTTTAGTATGAGAAGAAAGCTCATACTTTTTTCATTACCCTAGTGTTATTTAAGGCCCACAAAATGTTTCCTTTTGATATTATGGAAACAAATTGTCTCCAAATGTGGTCGACCACATTGATTAACACATACTGTCCTAGATAGAAAAATACACATTAACCAAAGGCTTATTATGGACCTAAGAAAACTTGCATTAATAATACAATAAATATAAGAATCAAAAGTTAATATACTGCTATGCGTATGATATGAAAGACCATAAATTGGTTCTGTAGTAGCAAGTTTGCCACATCAAACAACTTAACTTTAAGAACATTTCTTAAGGACAAGAGAAATCTCTAAAAGCTATTTTTGGGTATAAGTGCCTTACCTTATTCACAGATAAGATATCTCTGATGTTCAGTACAAAACTTTACCTACTGTCAATCGTTAAGTAACACTATGAGTTACAATATGCTCATCCACCAAGGACACAGTTCAGTGGGTTGTACTTGTACATACATTGGCATGAACTGACCTTGTGTGATCTGGGCATCATATATTATACCCAAAAACCAGGGGGTGTATTTTCTAAATACATTGGTGAATGAAGGCTACTGAACTATGCCAAGGGAATTGTGATTTTACTAGCTCATAGTGTAACATTAGTAACTTCCAAAAAATCATTGATTTAAATTCAATATTCATCCATAAAGTTATTTTTATCACAAAAATTGAAGTAAAGGACAGATATGTGATTATTTAAAATGTGGCACAAAATTAAAGGGATTAGCAGCGATAATGCGAGAGAATCGAAAAAATGTAGAAATGCATTTTTTAAACTTATAAATCAGGGATAAGTGTGTACAATTCCATTTAACTGCTTTAATGTTGAAACAAACCACCAAATAGTGAAAAAAAATAAAGTATTTGAGGAAATTTGTCATACCGTCTCCCGCAAATAGACATACAGCGACGGCGTCTCAAAATCTGCACTAAACAGCTGATTGCGGTTTACACCAGTACAAAATAACCAAAGATCAATACTGTTTGTGTTTGAGGTCATACTGTATTGATCATGGTGCACAATATCACGCTGAAAATCTGGGATATTCACGTGGAAAGGCCTGTTTGATCTCAAGTCGGAATTTTGATACGCACATATAGAAATACAGAATCAGATAAAAAGTACTGCCTTGTCTTTAATACACGGATTTCAAGCCAATCACTTGCAGGTATGTTCGCATATCCATGCCAGTAACAAAAATATGAATTTTGATGATTTTTTTGATGTTTCGGATTAGCAAATCGCTGCTAATCCCTTTAAAGCATTTAACCGGATATTATCTGAAATGCTACAATTCTGTGTCCTATTGTTCTGATACATAAATCAATACAAAATCATACCATAGCATTGTTCTGAAATTTACCAGAAGCCTGCCAGGTGCATTGGTATGGGGATGACAATACACAGCCGGATTCTTACTCTTGTGGTACCCTATACAGCAGGCAACACACTGAGCTATCTTGCAGTAGCTGCAAGACAATATAGTATACAGTGATGTGTCTCCTCTACAGTGCCTACTCTAATGGCTACTCTGTAGTTGCCCACTAAGTGGAGAGAAGGTAGATATGGTGTGGACAGTCCCGGAGTAGACACACAGCTACTTCGTATCTACCCTACAGTTACTACACTGCCATTATGATAGTATGCAAATTGAGGGTGCTGTACACTCATTCTCGGTTTAGTTTTTTTCTTAGACCAGAGCAATCCCTATGTGCCTTCTGCAATTCTTTGCAGAAGGCCGACACAAAAATGCAAATATACGACAAAAATATCTAACAAACTAAATTTAGCCATGAAAAAAAAGAAATGCTGTATGTGCAGAGAGCCAGTGTAACGTCCAGACAGTGCAGACAGCCACTGTGTGTATACATTCGCCATCAATGTGGCAAAAAAAAAAAAAACAGAATCATGGCCTGCGAGTGTATGCCTCCTGAAGGTAATCTTTGTCTACTCGGTAGCTGCTATGTTGCAACTTCCATGAAGAGTTTGAGTTTATTGCTGGCTAGGCATGCATGGCCAAACTACTGCATAGAAAACAGTGCCTTCCTATTCCAAACTTTAACCAAGGAAAATGTATACAAATTTTGTGCAGAAAGCTTCTGGACAAGACTGAAATGAAGGCTATGCAATTCAGAGGCCCTAATTACAACCATTCACTAATGTTGCTCTTTCAAGAGACATGAGATTTCCAGGAAGAAGCGCCCCCAATTTTTCTCGAACCCTGTTTTTTTTACATATTTGGAATGCTTACCAATGTATTAGATCACACCTGAAGCGAATAAGCGAAATACACCGTCTTTATGTATAAGATGATGATTTAGTAGTTTCTGTCGTGCACGACAGAAGTCAAAGCATGGTTTTCTATGGGGAACGATTACGATAGCAGGCAAGTTCAAAACAAGGTTTGCGGTTTTCTTTTGCACCTGTTTGTCCAAAAAACCTTTGAAACGTTCTCGGTAGGTGGTCTACAACCGATCCAGTGAAATTTGAGAGGAATTTGTATCCTAAAAAATCTCCTCCTGTCACTTTAATAGCAGAACACTATGACATATTCTCCAACACTTACCTTTTACAGTGACTTTGAATGTACATGTGGCAACACTCCCATCTTGAGCCCTAGCAGTAATGGTTACCATTCTTTCACCGATAGTGAAGTTGTTCCCTTTAGGTGCGTTATCCTCAAAGGTAACACTGCCTCCTGGGTTATTAACCACTGTTGGATTTGGCCACACAATATTGGCAGTAGGTTGCCCTTTGTCTGTATTTCTTGTGATTGAGCTAGGGCAGTTGACAGCAAAGACTCCAATAACTGAAAGACAAAAATATTTTGAAGTTCAAACATGGGTATCCCCAATTCACCCCCCTCATTTCACCTTATCAAAACTGAGCACAGCTGTTTGAACGTCTCATTTATTCTGACAAACAGAAATAAAACAAAAATTGTCAACGGTGACACACTTTTGACAAACTAATTGGATTATTTATACCACTAACTTGTGTAAATGTTACAAAATTCATTTGCGGGCAAATATGTTTTTCTACAAAATATAGTTTAACATGTCCCTCTATGGGGAATGGAAATATAGAGGGGCCGAGAACATACAACTATGACCTTTGTAGGCCTATATAGCAAGATTCCCACAATTATTTTGATATTCTGATTTTTGCAAAGTAATAGCTCTTGCATTTGTTCATTCACTTTAACATCAGTAAATTTTGTTGCCAACTTGCTTACATTGTTCTAAAAATAAAAGAGATGCTTTTCATGCAGGTCAAACGCTGGTGAGGATTGGTTTGTTATTGGAAGAATGCTCTTATTTTATAACCCCAGTTCAAATTTTAAGCATGGAAAAATGAGTCCCTTTTTGATTTCTCTTAAACGACCAGACACTGGCACATTTGAAAAATAGGTGCGCCCTCAAGGCTTTTTCAAAATCGATATTTTTTGCCTGGTGTAAAGCCTTTATATACATTAGCCCGAAACCTTTAATGATTAGACTAAATCAGGCGCCCTTAGGCATGGATAAAACAGAATGATTTTCTAATTAATGTCGGCCGGCGACATTAATTCAGGCGACGCCGAAAATTGCGTTTAACACAAGAAAACCAAGCTGTATGCATACTTCAAACGGCATGCACCCTGTTTGACCGGTCTGTGACCTTTATAATGTTAATTATCAATTATACGAGTCTATGATATTATGAATTATACACATTCTTGATTAAAGGTTATGGCAAACTTAAAAGTTTAGCCTACAAAAAATTACCTGGATGTCTTCAACCTCTTATAAACGTCCCGTTCTGTTTTTGAGTATGTTATTTTATGTGTGAAATGTATTCTAATCTTCCAAGGACCAAGAAATTTCATATTTGTGAAAATGTGCCAGTGCCGCTGTAAAGAGGACACTGGCACATTTGACCATACTGTGCCCCATTTTTTTTTTTTTTGCCAAACCGAGTTTTTTGTTACATTTGTATTTTGCTTTTTACATGCTGTTATAGTACCGCAATTTGGTGATAAAAATAGTTTATTTCTTTAGTGTACTTACCCCAGCCCCAACAACCAACAACACCCAAACCCCCTAAACAACCAACAACACCCCCACCCACTCCCCAACACCTGGCCCACCTCCCAAAAACCAAACCACCTCCCCAAAACCCAACACAATACCATTTTGGTCATTAAATATGTATCCCCCAACACCATGAATATATTTCCCCTGTAAAATTACAGTAAAAGGCATGCAACTTCATTGACAGATTAATCCACAACACTGTATGTAATTACAGTTGTCCCCTCACTGAACTGGTCACTTAATGGCCAGTTATGATTAAGTTCTATATTTCATCCGAGTTGTCGTCCAGTCGCTTGGGTCGGACGCTCAATGTCATCTGTAGATGATCCTGCAGAGGATGTTCACGCTAATATCCCCAGGACAGGTGATCGTGGGATTTTCAATGTCTATAATAAAACGAAAAGTTCGGCTTGAGGATATTACCAAGAAATGCTATCTTCTAAAAAAATTAAAACTTTTCCCTAACAAATTTCAAAGAGTAAAATCATAGTAAAATTCCTTCTCATCTTTTTCCTTCTTCAAGATTTTTAATTCATTAATGCATTTTGTTCACAGAACCTTGTGAACAATTTCATTTGCTTTTAAAAAGTTTTTTTGTTTTTAAAAGTTTTTCCTTTTTTGTAAAAAATATTTCATTTTTCTTGTAAAAATTTTCATTTTGCTTGTAAAAATTTTCATTTTCTTGTAAAAAGTTTTCATTTTTTGTGGAAAGTTTCATTCCTGTGATAAATTGTCAGTTTCAAGGTGAAAGGTTTCATTTTCAGATTTTTTTTTTTAAGTTGACAGTCCTCAGATTGCATGTTTTAAAATTCTATCTACTGAAAAAAGCAGGTTGTCCCTTTTTTTCAGCACATTAACAAAAGCAATATTTCTAAAATGTAAAAGCACTTTAAAAAATTGAAGCACAGTAATTAAACAATAATGGTACCTAAACATTGACCTTTTTTTCAAACCATCAACTTTTCAAATCAAATTCAATTTTCAATTGAATCTATCAACTATTTATTAGAAATATGACATAAATAATAAATACTCCAGGGGTTCCACACTTCACATGGTAGAGGACACCCCCACTTAATAGATTGCACCCTCCTCCATGAACACCTGTGATTATTATAAACAAACTCCTAAACCCATCACCTGTATTTACTACTGAACCTGTGAGGACAATTTGTTCACAGAACCTTGTGAACAATTTCATTTCTTTTAAAGGTGGTCCTTTTCTTGTAAAAAGTTTTCATTTTTCTTGTAAAAAGTTTTCATTTTTCCGTAAAAATTGTCATTTTTGTGGAACGTTTCATTTCCCTGTATAAATGGGTGGGTCATTTTTCATGTGAAAAAATTGCATTTTCATATTTTTTTAAGTGACAGTCTCAGATTTGCCAGTTTTAATAAAATTCCTACTGAAAAAAGCAAGGTTGTCCCTTTTTTTCAGCAAATTAACAAAAGCAATATTTCTACAATGTCAAAAATCACTTTAATTGAAGCACAGTAATTAAACAATTAATGGTACCTAATCAATTGACATTTTTTTTTCATACATCAACTTTTCAAATACAAATCATTCAATTGAATCTAATCAACTATTTTAGAGAAATATGACTTACAAACTACATACTCCAGGGGTTCCACACTTCACATGGTAGAGGACACCCCCCGCTTAATCTTATAACCCTCATCCATGAACACCTGTGATTAATTAAAACAAACCCTAACCCTCAACTGGTAATAATTACTACTTTTATACAATGTGTTCTCAGAACTGTGAACAATTTCATTTTCTTTCTATCTTTTCTTTTAAAAAGTTTTCCTTTTCTTGTAAAAATTTTCCTTTTCTTGTAAAAAATTTTCATTTTCTTGTAAAAAGTTTTCATTTTCTTGTAAAACGTTTTCCTTTTCTTGTAAAAAGTTTTCATTTTTTGTGGGGAAAGTTTTTCATTTCCCTGTGATAATTGTCATTTCAGGTGAAAAGTTTTCATTTTCAGATTTTTTTTAAGGTTGAACAGTCTCAGATTTGCAGTTTTAAAAAGTCTACGGCAAAAGCAGGTTGTCCTGTTTTTTCAGCAAATTAACAAAAGCAATATTTCTAAAATGTAAAATATCACTTTAATTGAAGCACAGTAATTAAACAATAATGGTACCTAATGCAATGACATTGTTTTTTCATCCCATCAACTTTTCAAATCAAATTCAAGTTTCAAATTGAATCTATCAAACTATGTATGAGACATATGACTTAAGAAACTAAGCTCCCGGGGTTCCACACTTAACATGGTAAGAGGGACACTCCCAGCTTAATATATTGAACCCTCCATCCATGAACACCTGTGATAATTAAAACAAACCCTAACCATAACTGTATTACTACCTTTATGACATTTTGTTCACAGAACCTGATGTTGACATTTTCATTTTCTTTGAAAAAGTTTCCTTTCTTGTGAAAAAGTTTTCATTTTTCTTGTAAAAAGTTTTCATTTTCTCTTGTAAAAAAAAGTTTTCATTTTTTGTGGCAAGTTTTCATTTCCCTGTGATAAATTGTCATTTTCCGCGGTGAAAAAAAATCATTTCGATTTTTTTAAGTGACGTCTCATATTTGCAGTTTTAAAATTCTACTTGAAATAGCAGGTGTCTTTTTTAAGCAAAATTAACAAGAGCACTTTATATTCTGAGTGTAGAAATCTTTTACTGAAGCATAGTTAAGTCAAAAATTATATGAAAAATCTTTTTGCAAAAAAAACAGGCCTGACAGTGTGAAGTTTTATTGTCATCATCAACACCTATCACTTGCGCATCTATGCAGAGCAGAGAAGGAAAGAACTACCAACATGCAAAACTTAAAATATGGGACGACACCCAAACTATACCGTTATCAGTACAAACAGGCCTGAATTATCAGACCTTTTCTGGCTACACGTGTTCAAATGAAAGACAATGAACGATTTAATACAGGGATCATTTATGCACAGGGCTTAACAATAGTATTAAAAAGCACAAACATGTTTAGCCCGGGGGCACTCCCATTTTGGAGGCGATTATAGGTATAACTGCGCATTACTTGGGGAGAAAAATGGGACAATCAATGCATATCTAATGCACGAGCCCCAAAGAGCAAGTGCATGGGACAAGAATCAAAATTCAGTGCAGAGTGCAAGTCGTGAGTTCGCCCCCGTGAAGTCAAGTGTTTGGGTCCCTGGGCCAGATATTTAGTCTCAATTGCCTCGTTTACCCAAGCGATATCTGGGAAGCTGTTATGGGGGATCTCACAGCTAAGTGCCTATAATAGGCAGTGCGCTAATTGGCCAGCAGCACACTAAATTGAAGCGACATGATCTGACGAATTTCCTTATGGCAGCGTAATAATATGGCATTTGCGCATTGAGACCCATGTTGTGTTTGCCGCTATAGAAGTGGTACTATTATTATTTTATTATTATTGATTTGTCCCATTTTCGAGCAAGTAAATGCGCATTTATTTACCTAATTCATACACGACAGAACACAAGATTTTGCCCTTAAGTAGGAAACCAGTAGTTTTAAAATATATTTATCATCCATTTCATGGAGATTAAAAACAAAGTAACCCACTAAAAATAAATCATTCCTGCGCAGACGCGCAACGGTCGAAAGTCACTTCCAGTGCACTTAGTGCACCCGGGACATTCCACTCCACTCGCGCTACTTTCGCGTTATTTTGATATCGCTTCACTGATTGCTGCTGTACATGCGTAAATACGCAGAGTGTTTGAATACATGTCAAGACCCCCATTTTCAGCAATTGTTGTCACCCACAGACCCATCTTTTTCTTTAACTTTCATTCAAAGACCATGTATTCTTTGGAACATTTTTACCACTGTCACGCAAAGACCCTTAAAGGTGTAATGTTCCGATCGTGCTTTGGACACCCTGGATTTTACCCGGAAGTATATTCATTTTGATATCTTATGAATGCTTATTTTTCATCAGATTAGGTAGTGGTAGAGGCATCTGAATCCATAAAAAATCAAGACCGATATTGCCTGTGGGGTACATACACACAGATCCTCACGTTACGATTCAGGTGTATCCCCATATGTTTTTAGTATGGAAGACAACTGGATTGGTCTTTCTTCTATCTGTTGGTCACGATACTTATGTTTGAATCTACTTAAATTTTATCTTAGTTATTTTTGAAATTGTGTATTATTGAGGTCATATCATTGTTTTAACATTAATTTTATCTATTGTTTTGTATTTGTCGTATTGCTAATGATAAATTCTCCTTTCTATGTGAAACGCCTAGAGGCCTCTGCATTAGGCCTCATTCCAGATTGTTATTATTATTCTTATTATTCTACTTATCGTCCTGAAAATTTGAGCCCACAATCCATTCATTCCCAGAAAATAAACAAAAAAACCGCCAAATTATGTAACCATTGAATATTAGCACAGTATGGAATAGGGCTTTTGCAATATGCTTTATTGCTTTTACCATCAAAACAGCAAGTTTGTTTCCCATGATACTTGATGGGGTGTATGTGCAAGTGCCAGGCTCTCCATATCAAGTAGAGAACACAATAGACATAAGTTGGAACAAGCACCTTTAATTTGGGGGGAATTTTTGGAAAGTTTCACCCAAAGACCTACTTTTAGAGAATTTTCTAGAATTTCACCCAAAGACCCATTTTTTTTTTGGGGGGGGGGGAATGTACAAATTTGTCACCAAAAAAAACCACTATTTTGGGGATTTTGGTTGAGTCCTCTGTCACTGAATGCCCCTGGGTTTGGAAATGCCATCCTTTCACTCATATCCATTTCATAGGTGAGTGCCCCCTGGGGTTTAAAGGTCACATGGACAACTCTACCCAAAGTTCATTGAAGTCCATGAAAGTATGTCGATAGAGTGACCTATTATGTACATTATCATGTTTTGAGGAGTCCAAGTGTGGGAAAATATCGGATCCAAAACATGATAATGATAAAATTGGATCATTTACGCCCAATATTAATTGGTCTCGCTATGAGTTTTAAAATATTGGGCTCGACTGCGTCTCGCCCAATATTTTTGCAACTCATAGCTCAACCAATTAATTTGGGCTTAATCGATCCAATTTTATATCAGGATTATCATACAGGTCAAATGCCTATATGACTCTAAATGACCTCTGACCCCATGTGTTGAGGTCTTTGTTAAAATTTTGATATCCGATGGATTTAACATGGTTTGGAACAAAGCTCTTCAAATACTGTACAAACAGAGCAGAATTTGAATATACCTTCAACTGTGACAGTGTAATTACATGATGCCTCATTCCCAGATGAGTCAGTTGCAATCACAGTTATCCTGGTAACATGTATTGGAAATATGCCCCCACTTGGCCAATTGCTTCTTATGATAACACCTCCCTGAGAGTTATCGTCCACGTCCAGCAGATTTGGTTCCTGCACTGTAGCTGTAGCCAAACCAGTATCAGTGGCTACTGTAATATCAGCTGGACATTGTAAGGTTGGGTCTTCATTGTCTGTGAGTACAAAGGAGTAAAAAAGCAGCCAGTCATGAGATTAATGCCCATGATATACTTGCCGTTCCAGCGTGCGACTGTAAAATCGCTAGTGAAAAAATGCTTGTAGTGATTTGTCAGTCGCTTCCAGCGTCCATGTCACTGGGAGCGTCAGAGCGATTGAGTTGAATTCAAGTAAACTGGCTTGCGTCAAGTCGCTTGGGTATGCCAGCGACTTATTGATTAGATATCGGCAGTCGCTTTTCCAATCAGCGACGAAAGTGATGTCATAAAAAACGCTAAGCTCCTTGCGATTTGCTTAGTATATCATGGGCAATAAGTTTAACTAGAATCCCAACTAAACAGTCAATGATGGCTTTGCACATTCTGCTTTATTAGCAAAATTATTCATCTCAAGGGAGCAAGCTTTCACAGCACATGGATAGACAATACACAGCCAGAATCTTACTCATGGTGTAACTCAGAGCTTTAACATTTATTCAAATTTTCCAGATGTTGCCAAAAATCTCTGAAAACTTAAATTCTTAATATCTCAGCAATGGAATGAGATACAAACCACATTCCCCAGACTAAAAGTTGTATTTTTATGACTTCGAGAAGTCTATATAAAAATCTCAATCTTGATATCTGATGGATTTAACATGGTTTGGAACTAAGTTCTTCAAATACAAACAGAGCAGAATTTAATATACCTTCAACTCTGACAGTGTAACTACATGATGCCTCATTCCCAGATAAGTCAGTTGCAATCACAGTTATCCTGGTAACACGTATTGGAAATATGCCCCCGCTTGGCCAATTGCTTCTTATGATAACACCTCCCTGAGAGTTATCATCCAGGTCCAGCAGATTTGGTTCCTGCACTGTAGCTGTAGCTAAACCAGTATCAGTGGCTACTGTAATATCAGCTGGACATTGTAAGGTTGGGTCTTCATTGTCTGTAATAATAACAGCAATTGATATAGCGCCTTTTCCCACGGTTACAAAGCGCTTACATAAAACACGAAGAAAATACAATAAGAAAACATATCATATTAAACAAATAGTGAGTCTTAAAATAAATGCTTTTAGAATAAAGAATGTCCTGCGATTGAAAGTTCCCTTTTGAATAGTACTTCCAGAGTAGAGGTGCTAAGACGAAATGAAAGATCAACCATTAACTTTTAGGTCTTTTCGACAAGTAAGAATGAGATTGTAAGTTGACGGTAAATATGAAGCAGTTCATCAGCAAATTTACCCCTAAGTTTCATCATAAAGAAGCTTTAAAACAAGTGTTAGAGTTGCATTGAATGTGTTGAGAATTTGTAGCCAGTGAAGCTCATTAATTAGTTAGAGGAGATGTTTGTGTTTATTTAGGTGTCTTGTAAATAAGGTGTGCTGCTTCATACTGGAGATTGTGCAGACGACTCAGATTCCTGGCTGTAATGCCATTAGGCAGGGAATTGCAGTAGTCCAGTCAGGATGCAACTAATGCTCTAACTGCTGCATGACAAGTATCTTTGTTGAAGTAATATCTGATTTTGCTTAAGTTGTGAATATGATAATTCACAGATTTGCTCACTTCAGTAATATGATCAGACATATTTGTAAATTTGTCAAAAGTCACACCAAGATTCCTCACAGAAGGACTGACAGAGTGAGTACAAGGGACTGAGTGAGTTCAAGGGAGTAAAAGAAAGCAGCCAGTCATGAGATGTAAGTTTAAAGACTTCTAGAATCCCAACCAAACAGTCAATGATGACTTTGCACATTCTGCTTTATTAGCAAAATCAATCATCTCCAGCGAGCAAGCTTTCACAGCACATGGATAGACAGAAAACACAGCCAGATTCTTACTCATGGTGTCAGAGCTTTAAAATTTATTCAAAATTTCCGGAAATTGCCGAAAATCTCTGAACACTTAAATTGTTAATATCTCAGCAACGGAATGAGATACAAACCACATGTACAGACTAAAAGTTGTATTTTTATGAATTCAAGAAGTCTATATAAAAATCTCAATTTTGATATCTGATGGACTTAACAAGGTTTAGAACTAAGTTCTTCAAATACAAACAGAGCAGAATCGAATATACCTTCAACTGTGACAGTGTAATTACACGATGCCTCATTCCCAGATGAGTCAGTTGCAATCACAGTTATCCTGGTAACACGTATTGGAAATATGCTCCCTCTTGGCCAATTGCTTCTTATGATAACACCTCCCTGAGAGTTATCGTCCACGTCCAGCAGATTTGGTTCCTGCACTGTAGCTGTAGCCAAACCAGTATCAGTGTCTACTGTAATATCAGCTGGACATTGTAAGGTTGGATCTTCATTGTCTGTAATAATAATAACAGCAATTGATATAGTGCCCTTTCTCAGGGTTACAAAGCACTACAATACAAAGAAGATAAACACAACAATGAGAAGATCATATAATATTAAACAAATAAGTGAGTCTTATGATGCTTTTTGAATAAAGAAGTGTCACTGAGATTGGCAAGTTCCTTTGGAATAGACTTCCAGAGTATAGGTGCTAGAAGAGAATGAAAGATCACCATGAACTTTTAAGGTAGTTCGACAAGAAGAATGTAGATTGTAATTTGAATGGTAAATATGAAGCACTTCAGTGATTGTCCCTCTAAGTTTCATCAAGAAAATCTTTAAAACAAATGTTAGAGTTTTGAATTGAAGGTGTTGAGGAATTGTAGCCAGTGATCGAAGCACGTTAATTAGAGGAGATGTGTGTGTGTATTTAGGTGTCTTGTAAATAAGGCGTGCTGCTTCATTCTGGAGCAGGGAATTGCAGTAGTCCAGTTGGGATGTAACAATGCTCTAGCTAACTGCTGCATGACAAGTTTCTTTGTGATGTAATTTCTGATTTTGCTTAAGTTGCAAATGTGATAATTCACAGATTTGCTCACATCAGTAACATGATCAGTCATGTTTGTAAATTTGTCAGAAGTCACACCAAGATTTCTCACAGAAGGACTGACAGTGTGAGTACAAGGGACTGATTTTGTGAGTACAAGGGAGTAAAAGAAAGCAGCCAGTCATGAGATATAAGTTTAAAGACTTCAAGAATCCCAACCAAACAGTCAATGATGACTTTGCACATTCTGCTTTATTAGCAAAATCAATAAATCTCCAGCGAGCAAGCTTTCACAGCACATGGATAGACAGAAAACACAGCCAGATTCTTACTCATGGTGTAACCCAGAGCTTAGGCTACTCATATGTACTCTTAGCTCTACTCCAAGGGTACCCCCTTGATGCATTATTGATGCAGGTCAGGTTTCCTTTTAGGGCCTGCTACTGGTATCCTGGTAACCAGTACTACCTGTCCCAGGGCCGAGTTGTCGGCGGCTAAACCGTCACCCCCATCGATTTTCTAAGGAAATGAGATGAGGAGGGTAGCTGGTTACCCTGGTAGAATGAAAAAGAAGATCTACCTACAAGGGCGTCAGCTCTTGAGAGCTTGGCGGCCATCCAGCACATGCTGCCTTGTATGGTGGGCATAGTTGCCCAAAGGCTAGGCCCACTGCCGAAAACTGTGGATTGGCGTCAGGAAGGGCATCCGGTCAATTATCTTTTGCTCCAATAAATCCTCACACAGCAATATTGTTGAGTGTGAGGTGTATCCGGCCACCCCTGTTGACGGGGACAAAACCGGATTTAAACTTTGGTTTTACTACTACTACTACCTACAACTAAGTACACAAGCCACCCGGTACACAACAGCTGTTTACTTAACAGTACCCATCCTATAGTGTACTCTGCAGTTGCCTGCTAGGTGACTGGCACACATGTAGGCCACCAGTAGATAACTATTCTGTTCCCCTTGCTGACTGAAAACCAGTCATTTTGTACTTATTGAAGTGATAGGATTATACAAACCTTTAGAAACCTTAAAAAGGCATCTTCAAATTATAGTTTCAAAGCTAAATTGCTCACCTTAGGTTTAATAATATGGTGATATTCCATGCCTTAAAGGTGCTTGTTCCGATTCATGTGTATTGTGTTCTCTACTTGATATGAGAGCCTGGCACTTGCACATACACCCCATCAAGTACCGTGGTAAAAAAACTTGCGGTTCTGATGGTAGATAACGGAGCGGCCGAGCTTTGAAAAGTGCTCTAGTTTTCGAGTTACCCCTCCCCTCGGTACAACAAAACACAACCACCTTTATTTGAAGGATAAATATATGAGATTTAAGAAAATGGTGGTTTAGTTGAAATATTTGGTGGCAGGGATGATTTTTAGGCCGAAAATGCATTTTGGGCTGCAAATTAAGCGAAATTATTATTTTTATTTTTTTAAAGTATTAATATTACCATCTTATTTTTACGGTATCCTTTTTGTTATTGATATAGGTTTTATACGTTGCATAAAGGGTTCAGGTAATACTCGTTGTGGTGACATGTGATAAAAAGGATGTTTTTTAAGGAAAAAAAGGAATTTTGGGGCTAAAATTCTAGACCCTTTATATATTGTATAAAACAGAAAACTATAATATAAATGTCAGAGATTGATAGTATTGCATCATGATTAAAATTTGTTTTGCTAAGAAATTAATAAATCTTGATTTTCTTAAGTTTTTAGCTCAAAAACGTGATTTTTTTACCCAAAAAATACCCCTGCCACCAAAGTTTTTGACCACAATCATCATTTTTTTAAAATTATTTATTACTATCTTTCGAATAGAAGTGGTTTTGTTTTGTTGTACCGAGGGGAGGGGTTGTTGACAATTTTGCAGTCCAAACCGCTACACTAAGATGCAATAATACATGTTGCAAAGCCCTATTCAATACGTGCTAATATTGAAGGTTAACCACTAAAACGGCGGTTTTTTGTTTATATCTTGGAAATGAAATGGATTTGAGGGCTCAAATTTCGGGACGACAATGAGAAAAATACGGCCTTTCATCTGATATCAAAATCGATACTACTTCCAAGTAAATCAGGGGGGTCCCAAAGACGATCGGAAGACGCACCTTTAATCTGTGTGTGTTGTAATTGTCTTGTTGGTCTTATAAGACCAGCACAAAGTGGAAGTTGTACACTCTTTGATGATAATGATTGTGTTTGGTTTCAGTTCTACCAACTTTCTTCATTGTATACTTTTTTATTTTCAGTATTTCTTGATGTTTTTTTGCCAAATGAATAAATACAAAATAAATAAAAGTCTCATTTAACCTGTGCAGTTTATTTCACTGCCATTTTCATCATAGAATACAGCATTGCATCCGCTACAGTAATTATCTTTGCATTCAGCATCAGGAAATGCCGGACACTCGGTCACAGAACAAGGGTTTTCAAAGCAGTCAGCTATTGGCTCATCAACCAGACATCCAGCTGCAACAGAGCATATTAAATAGGTAGTACATGATTAAAGGCTGACTCAGAGATTTTCCCAGGAGGGCACCCTCAATTTTCAAACAAATCAGGATTTTTGCATATATATAATGCTTGTCCCTATACTAATCACTGTGTGAAATAGCTAAGCTCAAATCGAAGTCCTTCATGTAGAAAATCACAACTTTGTTATAAAATTCCAGATCCGGAATTTTTGTTTTACACAGTATCCTATGGCACTGTTATCCATAAATAAATGTTAACTGCATGAAAACGAAAAATCCGATTCATCTCAAACTTTAGAATTGGGCATTTTAGGTGACTATCCTTAGTTCCACTTGACTATTTTCAATTATTACACACAAAAAAAATATATTCCAAAATCTCTGAGTCAGCCTTTAAGGAGTTCAATCCTGGCTAAGTCTGGAGAAGGAGGAAGAGGTTTTACTATTTAGTGACACATCAACACTATATTGTGTCATATTGTGTCGTGAAGATATTTTAAAATCAGGGCTGTCACCTTAATGTATTCAGGTACATAGTAATTGCTGTGACATTATGAAAATACAATTTTGGCACTGCATTTTGTTCTACAATGGCATCACATTATACACCACACAGATCTTGGAAATAATTGTAGAACACTTTGGAAGCTTTTTGGAAAACTATTCCCCCATCTCCCCCAACCAATGTTGAATGGGGTTTCATCAACAGTCTTGCCAATTCTCCCAATATTGATTGATGGGGGTTGGGAAAGGGTAAGTTTGAAGTGGAAGGTTGGGCTTTCAATTGAGTGATATAACAGGAGCTCGTAGGCTCTTTACTCTGACACGAGTGAACAATGTAGGCACTTGTGGTGAGTGTTCCAAATAATTTTTTCCCAAGACTGTAGATACACTTCTTCAAAACTAACTAGAAGATGACAAACATCTCACGTAAGATGATCTCTCATTTTGCTCATATCATTATCCCATTCTCATTTCAATTTTTTCCACTTACTATCACAGTCAATCTCTTCTCCGTCTTCATTATAAAACACAGCATTGCAGCCACCACAGTAATTAGACCGACATTCTGCTTCTGGGACTGCATTGCATCTTGTTACCACACAAGGATCTTCAAAGCAGTTAACAATACCCACACCTGGAGGACACAGAGCTGCAAGAAAACAAATATAACTTTCATTTTAAAAAGAAAACCATTGGTATTTTGAATAAGCCCAAATAAAACTTTCCTTTTGTAAGGTGTAAATAAAAATTACCAGGGGCCCAGTGGGCTAGGATAAGGATAAGGACCTAGCCCGGTGCATTCGCCAGGATAATTCCATGTATGGGTCCCTGCACGGACCCATACATGGTCCCTGTACGGACCCATACGGTCAAGTGCGATTGCGGCAAAGTTCTTATCATATACTTTGAGAAAAAAATATCCAAACCACTTTACTAACATTAATAATTAACATAGTTTATATGACTTTTGAAGTTTTTCGGTACTTTTTAAAATAAATTAAAAACACCTCTACTTGCCAAATGTCCAAAGTCATGCTCTATAGAATAGTGCCTGTTAATTGGGCATCAAACTACGTAAAGATTTTGATGCAATTTATTGTTGATTAGTTAGTTTCGAAAATGTTCTGGAAGTGCGAGAAAGATCAGACTCTCTAAGACTCTTAGAGTGACTGATTTTTCTCGCACCTCACTGGCAGTTTCAAAACAGACCCATTAGTGATGAAATGCGTGTAAATGAAATTGAAAGAAAGATTACACTTTTTGCACTTCCCTTTTTCAAAAAACAAATCCATTAGTGATGATCTGCATAAATGCATAGGATTTTTCTTCTAACACCCACTGTATAAGAAGTTAAATCCCAATACAGCCATGCATGTGCAAAAACTTGACTGGTTTATGCATTGAAAAATATTTTGCAAATTCTGAGTTTCTTGAAGTACACTTGATTCCAGTAGGTCTACTATTAAATAGCAACATGTGTATCATAATCTTGTGATGGTCCACATGATAATCATGTGTGGTTCAAATGGGTATCACAGAAAAGAAGTTAGGCTCAATCAATATTGTTGATGTCTTAATGTTCCTCTATCCTATGTGACAGCACCTCTGAGACACGTATGATGACCAACGTTTGATGGAAAACCTATTAAAGAAAAGAAGTTTTGGCAAATTGCAGACTTTTTTTCTCTTTTCCTTCTATACTTCTAAATCTATCATGTCATATCACATGGACGACAGCATTATTTTAAGTAGAACAAGGCGCAGGCGAGTTCTTTTACGCTAAAAAAGTGCTGTCGCCCATGTGATATGACACAATAGATACACGGTAGAGGCTAAAAACAATACCTTTATTCTCATTCTTTAACACTTTATTCAAAATAAGAAGCTATATTGGTAACATATTACGGAAATTGTGATAGATTTTACACAACAAATTAACCCGGCTTTTTAAATAAATCAGTCCGTTGTTTACTATGCGCCTTCAATTGGCCGGAGCAGTACGTATGCGTAGCGCGTTGACGCGTAAGCACTGTACCATGTGATATCGTCTCATATATCACACAGCTAAGAACCAATGAAATTGCGTAAACAATCTCAAGTGTTTAAGAATGAGTCATCATAGTTACATCAAACATTTTACAAGACAAACATGCAAAGAGTACATCAGGCCATTTCTTAACCCGGAACCCGCAGAGGGTCCCTTTTAGTCACCTTTTACAACAATACAGGTAATACATCGGGTCTATACCCCAAGCCCGCAGTGGTTTAACTACTGTGGAGGAAAATCACAAAATGAATGACTGTAGTATTTGAGAAGTCACATTGTCTCCCACAAATTGCCATACAGTGATGGCAACTCAAAATTTGCATTAAACAGCTGATTGTGGTACAAACCAGTGCAGACTAAACAGGGTCAAAATCTGGGACATTTGTAAGGCTTTTTTGATCTCAAGTTGGAAATTTTATATGCACTATAAAAATTCCAGTATTGCAGCCATAAGATCTAGATGAGAGCATGTGTGGTCTAGTGGAAAGGTGCAGGATCATTACTATAGACCTTTAAAATCGTGAGTTTGAGCCCCACTGTGGTCAAAGTGTTTGTGTCCCTGAGCAAGATAATTTAAATCGTAATTGCCTCGTCGACCCAAGCACAATCTAAGTGCTGATAGGCTTGTGCACTTGTAAGGCATGTCTTTGAGCAGCCACCTTGATGAAGCAAACCTATTGTGATGATTTCCTGAAGGTGGCGTAATAATAATTGTCCAGAGCGCTTTGAGCCTGTTTATGGGGATTAAGCGCTATATAAAAATTGGTTGTTTTTGTTATTATTATTATATTATTACCCTTTTGATGAGATGGGCCACATGTACTTACCCGGAAAAATAACAGCATTTTCGGGTACAGTATCAAAAGCCAGCAAATGTATTATCATTTGAATTTATCTCATCTAATATAATACGATTGACCTCTTCTTGTGTTACTTCAGTAGTAAACAAAGATACTATTCCTTCTACTACAGTGCTGCCTGGTCTGTTAAAAGAAAACAATAATATAAAATGCAAGCTAGAGTTAACAACTTGTTTGACGAGTGATTTATTTTCATGATTTCATTTGAAGGTGCACAATCACTTGTAGCACCTTTAAGCTGAAATGGTGGAATGGTGGGTCTTTTGCAACTTTTTCCACCTCGCATAAAGGGAGGGGGCACGCACTTTATTCTGTATGTTTTTAGGGTCTGATGTTATTCTGTATGTTTTTAGGGTCTGGATACTTTTGAGAAATTAAGTACACAGAATTAAGACATGTAAGTTGAAATCTAGTGCCTAGTGCAGGGGCGGATCCGGGATTTGAAAAACGTCAAAATTACCGGGGGGCTGAAAGGCTGTAACTGGTCCAAAATAGCTCAAAATGGGCTGATTTTTGCAAGGATTTGCAGAATTACCGGGAGGCGCACGCCCCCTCCCTGGATCCGCGCCTGGCACGCATGCACATACTCTCCGTTGAATATTTCACTTGTCACCAGTTGCCAAAATTGCGTGACGGTCACGAATTTCAGTGATCACACATTTTCGGCGTAACACCCGCCCCTGTATTCACCATATACGGTATTTTCGTATCTGCACCCACTGATATGTTACGTACTTTGCGCCTGATACCAGCAAAAGACGTATTATTCGCAGCTTGTTTTGTCATTGCTCACAGGGGCTCGCCTTTAATTCTTGTCTCTATGTCATTCTCTCTCTCTCTCACCCTCTCTCTCTCTCCCTATCTATCCCTCTTTCTCGCCACTGTCTCCCATTTTTTGTCACTTTTCCTATCCTATTTTTTAATTTTTTTTCTTTCTTTTTTTCCTTTTCTTTTCCCTTTTTTTTCACCCTCTAAAACACCGGGGGGGCGTGCGCCCCCTCCACCCCCTGGATCTGCGCCTGTAGTGTTAGCATACTTTAACCAAATCCATCCAAAAAACATTACAAACAGTATTTCGACATTGGACAACATATATTAGATAAGCAATAAAAACAGTAAATATGAGGTGAACATGCATGGTCACCTTAGAAAAGTCATGAATTACACTGAAAAACAAAGATATTCTTCTTGCCTTAATCCACTGACTTTGAATCCACCATAATTCTCTCCAAGACCACTTAAGATATTATCCATCTGTGAGAACAAATATTTACAAGAAAAATTGCTTCAGCAATTTAAAAAATGGAGTTCAAGCATTTAAAAAGGCCCCAGAAACAAGTATCTATATATTAATACCGGTGGTCTGCGGGTGTGTTTGTATGTCTGACCGCATCTATTTTCTCGGAGACCGAGTGTCGCACGTTCCTGAAACTTGGTGGGTGGGTGCCCCTTGACCTTCTGAAGACAGAGTTTGTATTGGTTAGTGGATCAAAGGTCATCGGGGTCATTCAAGGTCAAAAGAGGTCAAATGGGGTCAATGGTGTATGGACATGAAACTTGATGGGGTCGATTGTTGATGCCGGGTCATTCAAGCCAGGTGATCACGAAACCCAGGCGATCGCAAAACCCGGGGACTAGAGCTGGAGTTACCGTTTAATATTCTATCCGTTTACACGGTCAGTATTTTCATTCGTTTAAACGTGTACACGGTTATAACGACTGCCGAATTTGGCACTTCCAAGCAAATGCAATTCTAGCGCCATAAATCGTTCTTAATCAGGTTACCCGGCTTTGCATTTGATCATCATGATATTATCATCTTGAACCATAAAATGTTGTTTGTACTTACCTACATGACCTATGTTATGTTTTAATGCACAATAAAGCAGTTGAATATCCCAAAGACCCCAACAACGAAATCACTATGGCGCCTCCATATTTTGTTACCCAGTTGGTCCCTTTAGCTGATAGTACCCGGTAGTTTATCTTTCCATAGAGTAATACAGTAACAAGGTCTCTAACACAGACTACACTCGCACATACAAGAACTTGGTAGTGGGGATTTCCCTGTTTCCGTAAAAGTCGGAAACCATTTCTAGAAGCAGCATTGGAACTTTTAACATTACTTTTCACTAACGGTGGGTAAATTTTGAAAATTTGACTTCAGCAATTAAAATAATACTGAAAAAGTTAGTATTTTTTTACTGACGTGTAAACGTGTAGTGAATTTTCTAAACGTGCAGTGACCCTTCCGTTCGTGCAAACGTTTAAACGTGTACATGTCCCAGCACTACAGGGGACCGTCTAGTTTCTAATTATTATGCATTAGAAGCTTCTGCATGGTTCAATAACACAGTTGCGACTAGTGCGTTCCACCCAATAATTATATCACAATATGCAGAATATTGTGCACTTGCATGGATCAGAGGTACTCCGCTCATACAACTCCAATCAAACAACTGCATTTTAAGTTTAAAAAAAAAAACCCTTTTGGCAACTTCTTGCATACAATGATAATGATATTGGATGACTTTTTGGGTTGGTAACAGGAATTCTATACCTCATATACGAGATCCTTGTCATCTGATTGGTTGAATGAAAGTCACATACATGTATAGTTTCACTATTTTCACATAAAACATGTTTTGTACCTTGCTTGCCCAGTATATTACCTTTTTTGCTCGTTATAGTACCGTTTTTTTGCCGGTATAGTCACTTTCTCTGTTCCGCTGGCCCGGCCAGTAATTTTTTTTGACGGTATATTAAACTTCTATTTGACCGGTATAGAGTCATTTTCTGCCTAGCAGAAAGTATCTATCTATGAGGTATATAAAACAAGTATTAACTGCCCTTTATTCTATTCGGGTCATAGTCAAAACTCTTGACCGTCGGTGATCTTGAGCCCGTACTATTTTCCTTCAGCTCTGCTTCGGGAAAATAGTACAATCTCAAGAATACCTTGGGTAGGTAGTTTTGACTATGTCCCTCATAGGCAGTCAATATTTGTATACTCTTATACATCAGAAGCTTTTGTATGGTGCAATAGCACGGTGTGACAAGTGTATACCACCCAACACTGTAGAGAACACAAATATTGGCCATTCCATCCTCATTTTCTTAGCCATTTTAGAACTATTTTTGGCATGTCCTTCTTGCATAAGAATAATATTTACTGGGTGGTTTTTTTTCATTTGATACAGATGTCTCACCTCACCCAAGAAAAATACCGGCTATATACGTTCTCCGGCCCTGAAACTAAGAGGGATGTCATAGCTTTCACGCAGGTATTGTGCAAGCGTATCCTGCACGCCTACTTTATACGCTTGCTATTACAGCTGCGGCTTACTGTGACTTGTAACGTTTAAGACTGCGTGAATGCTATGACGTCACTCCTTAGTTCAGGCCGGACGAAGTATAGTCTACGACTCACATGATATTTGATCTACAACTGTTGGAATGCTAGTTGGCATCAGGGGTAGTGGGAAAAAATTGAAAGCAGAGGGTGCCAAATGTTCTCTTAAAAAATGTGCTATTATTGCTTCAATGTTTTAAAAGTCCCAATCAACAAGTAAGCACCAAGCTCAGAAGTTAAGAGAATTTTTAAATATCAAGTCTTAAATTACACCATTTGGTGCACAGCACCACTTTCATGTGTTTTACATCAATTTTGTTTTTACAGCACACCCCTTAATAGAAGTTTCATTAACTATTTTATTTTCCAATGTTTGGAATTGGTCTAATGATTAAAGGGACCGCTCCCCCCTCAGAAGATAACTTTTTTTTTTCAAATAAGGTCTTAAATGTTGCCATATGGTGAACCATTTTTCAATGACTTTTTTAGCCCATAACTTTTACAGCCTATGTCCAATTGGAGTTTTCATTGGCAAATTATTATAATTAAAGGTAGGCGGCCATTCCTCCAGTCTGAAATAGGCAAGAGCCATGCCCCCCATAGCATTATACTATTTATCAAAATACCTTTACAAGAGGTACGCGCGCGCTATCCAGATCGGGCGGGGCTTAGCAGTAGATCGCACAATCACATTTACTCGTATCACGCTTAAAGTATGCGGATCTTGTAAAAGGTACTTTGACAAAGAGTATAACCAGTTTGAGCCTGGTACGGTCAACGTGTAGCTATGTGTTATTGTCCCTGAACACGATACTTATGGTCATGACAGAGACATACTTTCCAAAGTAATACATAAGTTTACATACATGCCATCTTTCAGAAGAAGCCAAAATGCAGCAGAAGCCAAAATCGTTTTAAGCATTCACTTACTTCAATGGTACGGCTGCAATCAGTTCCTGAGACTCAGGGGAGTTCATGTCATTAATATGCAAGAATGTATTTCCTTGTAAGACAACCTCGGTTTCCCTCTCCACCATGGATCTTTACAAAATCAAGAATTCCCAAATTCAAAGGGATTAGCAGTGATGTATTGCGAGAGAATTGAAAATGTGGAATGCATTTTTTTTTAATTGATAAATCAGGGATAAGTGCATACAATTCCATATACTCTTTAATGTAAGAAACAACCCCAATAGTGAAAATAGTGAGTGATTTGTGAAGGAAGTTGCCATACTGTCCACCTGCAAATAGACGTAGAGTGATGGCTTATCAAAATCTACCCTAAACACTGATTGTGTGGTGTACACCATATAGAAAAACAAAGATCAATAAGTTTGTGTTTGAGGTCAAACTTTAGGAGACCATGTTTGTACGCACATATCACGCTTAAAATCGTATCAAAATGCAACAGGTAATGGCTTTTTCATCTCAAGTCGGAATTTTGATAGGCCACGTAATAAGAAATTAAGAATCAAAAAAGTCGGCCTGTCTTTAATACACAGTTTCAAGCCACCACTTGCAGGATATGTTAGTTAATCTATGCCAGTATCAAAATACAAAAAATTTAATTTTGATGATTCTTTTTCTGTTTAGGATTAGCAATCGCACTTCTCCTTTAAATATTCCCTTAAAAATATCAAAATGATAAAAATAAATTACTAAGTATGAAATATTTTTCCCCAAATACTGTACTGTCATGAACACTTCCCTCTAAGAACAACCCTATTTTTTCAGGTCAAATATTCCTAAAATACCCAATAAGAATATCACAGTCCTCAGACCGTGTGTTGGCCTTCTGTCGCAGTTTGTGAATGATAGGCCCAGTGGGGCGCCAGACCTCTTTTTCCTAGATGGGGGAAACGGGGGGAGGGGGTAAAGTGAATTTTTGGGGAAAGTGAAATTCGGTGGGGGGGGGAATATCAAATTTTGGCTATTTTTAACAAATTTTGGCTCCAAATCACTGATTTTTCAAAAAATTGGTGATTTTTTGTCCCAAATCGCTATTTTTTTTGCCAAAAATTTATTTTTTTTTCTTTTGGGCCTGGGGGGGGGGGGGGGGGCAAACTGGGGAAAGAAAAAATTATAGCCCCCGTGGCGCTGGCCATTGGATAGGCCTCATGAATGACCTTTACCTTTGACATATGACATTTGAACTTTTCATTCATACAATTTTTAATTTTCAGACCCATCTACAACTTTGACTCATGACCTTGGACCTTGGGATGTGACCTTTGACCTCATCAACAAATGTTGATACCAAGTTCAGCCTGGTTACGTCAACGTGTAGCTATGTGTTATTGTCCCTGAACAAGATACTTATTGTCATGACAGAGACATACTTCCAATCTACATAATTTACATACATGATGCCAATCTGCAAGAAGAAGCCAAAATGCAAGCAGAAAGCCAAAATAAGTTTTATTAAGCATCACTTACTTCTGGACAATGGTAAGGCTGCAATCATTCCTGAGACTCAGGGGAGTTCATGTCATTATATGCAAAATGTATTCCTTGTCAGAATCACCCTCGTTTCCATTCTCAACCAATGGATCTTTCACAAAATCAAGAATTTCACCAATTAAAGGATTAAGCAGTGATGTTATGCTAGAGAATTGAAAAATGTGGAAATGCATTTTTTTTTTTTTCTTAATTGAGTAAATCCGGGATAATTGTACAATTCCATATACTGCTTTAATGTAAAACAACCCCATAGTGAAAATAGTGAATTTATTTAGGAAGTGCCATAATGTCTCCTGCAAATAGACGTCGAGTGAATGGCTTATCCAAATCTACAGCTAAACAGCTGATTGTGGTTTACACCATATAGCATAAACAAAGATCACTTTTGTGTTTGAGGTCAAACTTTAGAGACCATGTTGTACGCACATATCACCGTAATCTGGGGATATCCCACAGGGAAGGCTTTGGGTCATCTCAAGTCGGAATTTGTATAAGCACGTATAGAATTAGAATCGGATAAAAAGTACGGCCTTGTCTTTAATACCACAGTTTCAATCATTGCAACAGCCAACCACTTGCAGGATCTGTTAGGTGGTATATGCCAGTAACAAAAAATACAAAAATATGAATTTTGATGATTGCTTTTCTGTTTTTTAGGCTTAGCAAATCGCTACGGTCTCCTTGAAAATATCGCCCCCTTAAAAAGATCAAACTGAATAAAAAATAAAATACAGTATGAAAGATTTTTCCCCAAATCCTGTACTGTCAGAACACTTCCCTCTAATAAAACCCCCCTTATTTTTTCAGGGCAAGATATTCCTAAATATACAATAGAATATCCAGCCCAGACCCGCTTGTGTTGCCTACTCTGTCGCAGTTTTGTGAAATGATAGGCCCAGTGGCGGGTGCGCCAAACCTCTTTGTTTCTAGGGAAAACGGGGGGAGGTGGGGTATAGTTTTTTGAAATGTGTTGGGGAAAATGAATTCGGTGGGGGGGGGAATATCAAAATTTTGGCGATTTTTACATTTTGGCTCCAAATCCCTGATTTTTTTTTCAAAAATTGGTGATTTTTTGTCCTAACCCAAATCGCCTATTTTTTGCCAAAAATTCTATTTTTTCGTTTGGCCGGGGGTGGGGGGGGGGGGGGCAAACTGGGGGAAGAAAAAAATTATGCCGCCCTGTGGCGCTGGGCATGGATGGCCTCCTGATATTACCTTTGACTTTGACATATGACCTTTGAACTTTTCAATTCAGGACAATTTTACATTTTCATGCCCATCTTAAACTTTACCTCATACCTTGGACCTTGGTCTGTGACTTTGACCTCAATCAACAAATGTTTTATCCCATGTGTCCTATTAAATCCTTAAAGTATGTTGCTATTACAGGTAAATTTTACCCTTTTTTCATGACAACAACAACAGAATCATGAACAGACATCAACTACAACAACTACAGGGGCTTCAGAAAAAACTACAAACCCAATGAGGGGAATTTTTATTTAGAACCTTTATTGGATTTTACCTAATTCATGTAATTCATTTTTAAAATTGATTGAGAATGCAAAGGCTACAGTTATTTTTTAAAGTATCCAACAAACTAAACTACCGAATGCTTCCTCAAAAATCATGGTCCCTGACGAGGAGTGAGCTATTTAACTAGTGTTTAAACCATGTCAGAAATCAAACAAATTTGCCTTCTTTATCATCGATGAAGAAGCAAATGCCCAAAACACACAATGCATGATAGCAAGAAAGCAACAAAACACACGACAGGTGATAGCGAGCCGTAAACCAATTAAAGGGCAAAGAGTTGTAATTGGATCTTCAATTCATCTTGTAAAAAAAATTCACATGTTTAAGTTGCCATCCAAAACAGGGGTCGTTCGGCCATTAACTACAGTGATTGATTGCTCGAGACATCAGCAGGATCCATCGACATCCCCAACTTATGACAAAACAGGGACATGTTGGCGCTACAATGGTGAACAGCATGACAGATTGTACCATGGAATTGCTTGTAGATAAAGATGGGTGCATTACGGTTGCCATGCAACCAGGAATAAGGACTCTCCTCCGAGATAAGGGCCAACCTTATTTTAGATTCGGTTGGGTGGTCCTCACAAAAATAAACAGAAACACTAACATCACAATTTTTTGAAGAGCGCCCCAATTTTCAAATTTGATATTTTTTCAAGTTTTTGGTAAAAAATCCAAAACTTACCAAAATGTCAGGAAAAAAATCAAAAAATTGTATTTATCATAAATATGATTTGTAATTATAAGGGGATCCCAGATTGTACTTAGCAGCTAGAGCTGGAAATGCTTACGTTTATGTCCGTCCTATGATGAAATAGTGCCAGCCGCTCAAGATCCCCACTTCCATCTTATTTGATATACGGGGTGACGAAGGTTCGACCGTTGACAATGAGCCCACACAAGTTCCTTGTTCTCTTATTACATTCTGTAATCGGTCTTCTGATGTATTTTGATTACCTTAGAGAACAAACTATTCAGCCATGGAAAATATTGATTCTTCGCTCATTCGCTTTGATTTAAATTCAAGTTAATCCAAGATATTTCTTACATCCTTCCCCTATCATTTGACAGGTCAATGATCTCGCTCTACCCACCTCGAAGCGCTGGACCTAGTTCTTTCTAATCGTTACGTGAAAATGGTTGGGAGCCAATACCAGACACCCTTGCCTTTTATTTTCATGCCCACAGCTTAATATTCGTGCCATTTCTGATCTTTACCTCGAGTGTCACTCATCTTTCCATTAGAAATAAAAGTGAATGAATATGTAACCACTGCATCGACTCTAATTGGATCGAGAGCGGATTGGAACCTAGAAAGAAATCAGTGACGTCCAATGTGCTACCTTGTGAAGTTGTTAGTAGCGAATCTAAGAAACTAGGGAGTGCTGCCCCTTTGGTGACAGTGCTTTTTTTGTTCTTCTCAGCACTCCCTGGCAGCTCAAAGGTTTCATTCATTTTTATTTCTATATATTTTTTCATACTGACTTTGTATATGGTTTATTGCTGTGTCTGCCAAATTAATAAATAAAAAAAACTAAAAATAAATAAATACACTCTTTGTCAAACTTCCGCAAAGAAAATTTGTCTAATTCCAATCTTTCAATCTCCAAATTTTGCACAATCACGTCCGTTCTCATTGCAGTTCAAGGTAAATTCTATGATTTGCTCTCTAAAGAGGCGTCCTGTACACAGTGGAGAAGTATCATTTTTAACCTCCCTCGAGATCTTAAATTTTAGTTAACACGCTTAGCGATTCTCTTAACACCAGAGTTATCCTTGCCAAAGGGGAAAGCCCAGGGTGGTTACCATTTTGGTTTGGTAGGGACTTGCCTCCGAGAGTCTGGACGTAGGACCCATATCTAATACAATTTTTGCCACTTAGGGGACCCATAGCTATACAGAGATGCAACAATTTTGGACCAATTTTTCATGATATTCCTGTTGAAGCTGGTTTTTTTGCCGGTGGCATCACAATTTCCTACTATATGCTCACAACCAACCTCATTCCTGACCTGTCAATATTCTGGAATAACCTTGAGAACTGCTTATTGTTGATTGATTGAAACCGTTCCTTTTGAGCATGGTATTGACCAGGGCTCACCAGTTCAAGGTCAACAAGGTAGGCCTCTCTCATTTCTGATATGCAAGTAAATGATTTTCAGGTCTCCTTTGTTGCTCTTGAATTGGTTCCAGAGTTTTTTCATTTCTCAATGATAATATTCTCAATTTGAAATTTCCTTCTTATGGCATTCAACTCTTCCGCTCGTTTTCAAGGATTTCCGCGACCAAATTTCTAACTTTCCATTAATTGTCTCCTTTGTTATTTTCAATGCTAAAGAGGAAAGGTCCTAGGATCAGTGCAATTTGCTCCATACTTAATCTGTCTGTTCTTATAATTTTTAATATTTGTAACTGTGTTTTTTCTATACACCTGGCACAAAAAGTAATTCGGCATGTTTTCGGATCAGTATTGTGCCAAATTCAGACCATTTTGAAAGCTTTCACGATATACATTTTGTTGCCTAGGTCTTGCTCTTTCATTTCCACCTCGCTTTAAAAAAGCGTGCAAAATGGCTGAGATAGAACTCCGAAAGACGCAACACCCCAAACCAAAAGTTGCAGTTTTGGATTTTGTCAATGGGCAGTGGCAGTGTACTGAGAACTAACCGGTACCACATCAATTTGCAAGTAAGTCTTCTCGCTCATTCAGCCCCCCCAGTATTAATCAGTTCAGTCGGAAAACCTCTTTATGGCAAAATCAATACACACGTTTATTACGTTTTACCACACAGTGACCATTGAAAAATCAAAACTGAACGTTTGGGTTGGGGGGTTTGCGTCCTTTCGGCGCGTCTATCTCAGCCATTTTTGCACCCTTTTTAAAGGCGATGTGTTTAAATGAAAGAGCAAGACCTCAGGGATCAAAATTATATTTTTTCGAAAACTTTCAATTTTGTCTGGACTATTGGCACAATACTAATCGAAACACATGGCCCGAATACTATTTGTGCTCAGGTGTATGTTAATGTATTGTGTGCTTCTCAGCACTCCCTGGCAGCTCATAAGGTTTCATTTTTATTTCTATATATTTTTTTCATTACTGATCTTTGTATTGTTTATTGCTGTGTCTGCCAAATGAATAAATAAAAAAAAAATAAAAATAAATAAATAAACTCTCTTGACAAAAAACTTCCGCAAAGAAAATTTTGTCTAATTCAATCTCAGAATTTTGGCACAATCACGTCCGTTCTCTTGCAGTTCAAGGTAAATTCTATGATTTGCTCTCTAAGGAGGCGTCCTGCACACAGTGGAGAAGTATCATTTTTAACCTCCCCATCGAGAGTCTGTAAATTTTTAGTTAACACGCTTAGCGATTCTCTTAACACCAGAGTTAATCTTGCCAAGTGGGAAAAGCCCAGGGGGGTACCCAAGTTTGGTTTGGGTAGGGACGTGCCTCCGAGAGTCTGGAAGTAGGACCCATATCTATACCAATTTTTGCCACTTAAGGGGACCCATAGCTATACCAGAGATGCAAATTTTGGACCAAATTTTTCATGATATTCCTGTTGAAGCTGGTTTTGCCGGTGGCATCACAATTTCCTACTATATGCTCACCAACCAACCTCATTCCTGACCTGGTAATATTCTGGAAGAACCTTGAGAAACTTCTTATTGTTGAATTGACCGTTCCTTTTGAGCATGGTATTGACAGGGCTCACCAGTTCAAGGTCAACAAGTATGCCTCTCTCATTTCTGATATTCAAGTAAATGATTTTCAGGTCTCCTTTGTTGCTCTTGAAATTGGTTCCAGAGGTTTCATTTCTCATGATAATATTCTCAGATTGAAATGTCTTCTTATGGCATTCAACTCTTCCGCTCGTTTCAAGGATTTCCGCGACCAAATTTCTAAACTTTCCATTATTGTCTCCTTTGTTATTTATCATGCTAAAGAGGAAAGGTCCTGGGATCAGTGCAATTTGCTCCATACTTAATCTGTCTGGTTCTTAAATTTTTAATATTTGTAACTGTGTTTTTATATATGTTAATGTATTGTGTGCTCTGCATGGCCAGTAATGGGGCCTGTCCTGGGTTTATTGTTCTCCTTTATTGTAGGACTACTTTGAATGTTTATGTTTGAATAATAAAGTGATATATAATAAAAAAATAATTACAAAATTCCTTCGTTTGCGACACATAGACATTTTTTTAGCTTAACCATTGACAGGTATAGTTTAGTAGCCAGTTACCAATGCAACCGTGTAAAAATCTCCAAATTTTTGAAAAATTGGGGGCACTCTTAAAAAAATGTGCTATTATTGCTTTAAGACTCATTTACTATGCAGCACGAGGGATTCAAAATAGAATAACACATTGATTTCTTTGGTGTTGTATTCAAATGCTAAGCAGGAAACATGTTGAATGAGAGTGTAGATTACCTAAGATGCAATGAAATTTACATGATATATTTATTTGCAACATTTTAATGCTTCAAAGAGACACAATGGAAAATAGTGTGCCCTCAAGATTTTTCAAAATTTATATTTTTGCAAGCTTTTATATACATTAGCCCTCATCTGAAATGATTAAGACCAAATCAGCACCCTTATGGGTAAGCAGAACGATTTTATAATAAAATGACTCCGGGCGACATTTATTTTGGGTAACACCAGCGTGAAACTTGTTCGGTCTCTCACTTCGGGTACTTTCACTTCCCCGCTGTAACTTTTGAATACATAAATATATTTGAAAATGTAATTCTTCTATGAGAGCTAACAAAACAGGGAATGTACTACAGGAAGAAATTTTTGAATAGCAGAGTTTCCCTGAAAATCACTCAATTTGGTAGTACCTTTTTTGACTCACCCGGCTGTACTACAACAGACTAAAACAACAGTGGAGTGGACAAAGTGATCCCTATGTCTCTTTCTGCCTTTATTGGTAGGCGACACAAAATCATCTACATGAGGGGACATGGGATGGGTCAATTCCCCCCTAATTTTTTTTGGTTGATTCACCCCTGGCCAGAAGAATCATGACGATCTTTGCAAATCAGCAATTTTTTGGGTCAAAAATCACCAAATTTTTGGGCAAAAAAAACAGCCAAAATCCCCCATAACCCCCCCCCCCCCCCGGACATGGTAGGCGCCCTCATTTTGGCCTGCGATCTAAATGTACCATGTATTAACTGTGCGGGTATATACTGGTATCTGCATGAATGTGGTACTCTGGTAGACCCAGGTCTGCTCTGGGCAACTACAGGGTAGCCATTTGGGGTAGGTACTGTAACACCAAGCTTTAATTTGAAACTGCACGTCATAAAAACATCAATGCCAATCAAGCCAGGACTCAACATCATACCTTTGACTTCCAATACAAATGTACATGTTGCCTCATTGCCAGAGCTGTCCGTGGCTGTTACAGTGATAGTATGATCTCCAGTTCCTATCAGAGTGGAACCACTTTCAGGCTGGTATGTCCAGCTAATGTCCATGTCAGAGTTGTCGGTGGCCGTAGCCAGCCCAGGTGGCCAGTAGACGACAGCACCGCCCACCTCATCACAGTATGCTCTGATGAATCCGGTTGGGCAAGTTATAAGAGGAGCCTCCTTGTCTGCAACAAAAGAATAACATATTATGTTTACACGTACATAGCTATTCTGGCAAAACATATTGACTTTTAACGTTTATGACCATATTTATGTACTCCCTTCCCCATTAATCACCAATTCCTTTTCCGAACTCCCCGTCAACTAACTTTTCAACTACCAACCAACTCCCCCTTCCACTTCCATCAATCACCCACTACCCTTGCCATCAATTACCCACTCCCTTTCCATCAACCACTCCCCTTTGCAATCACTGGATCCCCTTCCCATCAACCACTGACGCCCCTTGTCATCAACCACTAACTCACTTCCCAGCAACTCCCCTTTCCACCAACCAGGCTCTCCTTCCTCCAACAACCACCACATCAACTCCCCTTCCTCATAATAACTAAATCCCATCCCAATCAACCATCAACACTGCTTTCCCATCAAGTTATGAACTACTGTTCCCCTTCCTCTTATACCAATAACTTTCTACCCTGTCAATCACCAACTTCTCTACCCCATCAACCACCAACTCCCCTGTCAAACAAATCCCCTTCCAAATGACCAATAACTCTCCCTCACCAAGCAACTCTCCTTCCCCAACCAACTTCCCTTCCCTAACAACAACTCACCTTCCCAAATCAGCTCCCTTTCCAACCAACTCCTTCCCTGCTCCTTAACAAATTCCTCTTCTTCTCCCAACCAGCAACTCTCCTTCCCCAACCAACACCTCCCCTTCCTTCAACAACTAACCCCTTTTCAACCAGTAAAATCATGTTTTTAGCTCTCACATCAAAATAGATTGAAATAACGGCGTGAAACTTTACGGTTGGGTTTTTTTGGTGAATCCTTCCCCTGCTCCTTCTTAACAAATTCCTCCCCTTCTCCCTACCAGCAACTCTCCTTCTCCAACCAACAATTCCCCCTTCCTTCAACAAGCAACCCCTTTCCCTCAACCGGCAAAATCATGGTTTTAGCTCTCACATCAAAAAGGATTAAAATAACGGCGTGAAACTTTACGGTTGGGTTTTTTGGTGAATCCTTCCCCTGCTCCTTCTTAACAAATTCCTCCCCTTCTCCCAACCAGCAACTCTCCTTCCCCAAACAAAACAACTCCCCTTCCTTCAACAAGCAACCCCTTTCCCTCAACCGGCAAAATCATGGTTTTAGCTCTCACATCAAAATGGATTGAAATTGAAATAACAGCGTGAAACTTTACGGTTGGGGTTTGGGCCGTCCTATCAAGATAAAAACTTTTATGCTGAAATCTGGTCATTCCCCTTTACATTTGTATGACTCTTTCAGGTTAAAGTGAGACCTAGCCTTGTTCAAGGCACTCTACCAACTTCATTCTCTGGTTCACACGTCTGATACAAATAATGTCACAGATCATATTAGGCAGAAATCATGCAAGGAGTGGAGCATATTCCCCCTCCTTAAAACTAAAGAAATAGCAAAACCATGGCAAAAATTCATTTTATCAAGCACCTAATTTGATGGCTCTAATTCCACCTGGCCTATGTTCCATGCTTGCAGCCTTCCAATAGCAAGTTCAATAAATTCCACTCAGGCAGAGAGTAGCATAGCCACTACACCTGACCACAATAGGTATTTGTTGTTTTATACCCAGACTAGCAGGCTCCTAGATCCAGTGTGCACAACAGACCACCAGGGAGTATACCAATTTATTTTTTATTGAATCTTTCTCTAGACAGGGTAGCCCCTTCAATGCTAAACACTGATTTCAAATCTGCCAACACAATGTTCAAAATAATTGAGAATAAATTGTCAACAAAAAAAATTAGCAAGTTTGTCGGTTCTTAGCAGACAGCCTTGAACAAGGCTAAGTGAGACCAAGCACTTTCATCTGTCCATCAAAATGTCCCTGCTAATTTAACAGTAATTTATGTAAGTGAGAGGGGTACATATGCATGTACGTACATGTAAACAGGAGCAAATGCATTTTTATGTAGCAAACTTTTCAATATGACTGAAGAGTGTGACCTATGATGTAAAGGTCATTTTCTCCCAACAGACTTGTTAACCAGTCATCATGTTTATAATACAACTTTACGTTATTTTTGTTGAGTAATTTTGTACAGAGCTGAATTTTTAAAGTGACATGAGGAGATTTTTTTAGGTTACAAATTTCTCTCAAACTTCACTGGATCGGTTGTAGACCACCTACCGAGAACGTTTTGAAGGTTTATTGGACAAACAGGTGCAAAAGAAAACCGCACACCTTGTTTTGAACTTGCCTGCTATCGTAATCACTCCCCATAGAAAACCATGCTTTGACTTTCTGTCGTGCACGACAAAAAGTCCTAAATCATCATCTATTACATAAAGACGGCGCATTCGGCTTATTCACTTCAGGTGTAATCTAATACATTGGTAAGCATTCCAAATATGTAAAAAACCAGGGTTTGAGAAAAATTGAGGGCGCTTCTTCCTGGAAATCTCCTCATGTCTCTTTAAGCATATACCTTCAACTGTGATATTGTAAGTACATAAAGCCTCGTTTCCAGAAGAGTCTGTAGCAGCCACGGTTACCTCGGTAACATGTAATGGAAGTACACCACCGCTTGGCCAATTGCTTATCAGGATTACACTTCTTTGAGAGTTATCATCCAGGTCCAGCAGAACTGGTTCCTGCACTGTAGCTGTAGCCAAACCAGTATCAGTGACTACTGTAATATCAGCTGGACATTGTAAGGTTGGCTCTTCATTGTCTGTGAGTACAAGTGAGTAAAAGAAAGTAGCTAGTCATTAAATAACAAACACTCTCTGACTCTTAAGTTTATGAAATAATTGGCCAAATGTCCAACAAGGATTGCACTATGGACACACTTCCTTTCCTGGCTCATTAAACAGAACTTGAATGTCTATTACTTATTATCACCAGGATAGTAAACAGTTCTCTTTTGACTCAAACCAAAGGTAATATTTCAAGCCAGGGAGTAACTTGGAAGAGCCATAATTGACCAATCAGGTGGCAGAATTCAAATTTGTGATATCACACCAACCAGCAGAATAGTACACATACCATATTCATCCTACTAATGTCTATGCCTTAGCCCTATAAGTACCCAATTAAATTTCAAACAAAAAATTATATTCCACTTCCTGATAGGAAATGTGTACTTTTTGAAAATATAGTGAGTAAAACTTGCACCTTCCTCCCCCCACCCACACACAAAGGAACTCACCATTTACTCTAACTGTGAATGTGCATGTGGCAACACTCCCATCGGATGATGCTGTTGCATTAACTGTTACCATGGTAACACCAATAGGGAAATTGTTTCCTTGAGGTGCATCATCAACAAAGGAAATACTGCCCCCTGGACTGTTGATAACACTGGGATTTAACCACACAACAAAGGCAGTTGGTTGACCCGGGTCTGTGTCACTCGTTGTAGAGATGGGGCAATTAACAGCAAAGGCCTCGGTAACTGAAATGAAAAGAAAGTTTGGCATTAAAAATATATCATTTCCATATCACATACCATTACTCAAATTTATGGATGTATATAAACTGAACACAAAAGAAACTTATCAGGTCATATCTTCAAATCCTGCCCATCAAAATGAACCAAAATTGCACATAGGATTACTTCAATACTATACTCTAAAAACATGAATTAGACCAAGCGCAGTCGCAAAACTGATACAACAGTGAAACACGCTGACATGGAACCACTTGTTGTATCAGATTTCATGGGCCTGGAAATTTCAGCAAGGTAGAGTGGAACAATCTCTCCCAAAGACTGCATCAGAAACCTGGTGAACACCATGTATACCAGATGCACTGAATGCTTCCAAGCACACGGTGGACACACACACTATTAATGATAAGTGACATCACCATCAGGCCCCTTGCCACTGGGGAAAATCAGGAAAGTCACTTGAAGTTGCCTAATGGCAGATATCGCAAACTTTAGAAAAGCTTGTGCAACTTAAGGATATTTTTGTGGACTCTGTAATTTTCAGCCTACTTTATGCATCTTCCCCAGTGACATCGGGCCTGATGAGCAATTTTTGGTAATGTGTCCATTTATCTGCATTGCTATGCTAAATTAAAACAAACATTTTTGACACGCATGTGTTCACCAAGGGCCCCTAGGGAGCATAAAACACCCATGAAAATTTTTTTAAAAAGTCAAAATCACAATATACATTTTCATATCGTTCTCAATCACATATATCAATTACAAAACGATAGCTGTTTAGGTTTCGGTAAGGAGTTAGCTTGAACTTGTTTTCTTATAAGGAAAACAATAGCATTCTGGAAGAAAAAAGAGCCCGTATCAGGCTCGTATAGCGATTTCTTCAAAAATATGTAAACACAATCTTAAAATCACTTTCAATGATATAATTCTAGTGGGAACTTTTAAAATCAAAATTTAACAACTGACATTTCAGAAGGAAAAAGGGCGTGGCACCTGTACTCTTATGGACATAGAGCTTCGTTATAAGCATTTTGATCAAAACAACGCTAAAAGATAGGATTGTAGGCCCTTAAAATCACTTAATTGCAGTCCCAAGGGACGCTTGTGAGATGTGTTAAACAAGCCCATCAATTGCAGCACTTGTACATATACCCAACACCTGATTTTTGTCAAACAGGCCCCATGTCACTGGGGAAATTGCGTAAAGTAAGGCAAAGATTTCAAAAATCGGGAAAGTCGTCTGAAGTTGCCGAATGGCAGATCTCGCAAATTTTAGAAAACCTTGTGCAACTTAAGGATATTTTTGCGGACTCTGTAATTCTCAGCCTACTTTATGCATCTTCCCCAGTGACATGGGGCCTACCATCATTTCATTATGTTTGAAATAAAGTTGTATCTACCAGTTATACAACTTTGTTGCACTCAACAGAAATTCAATTTTGAGTGCAACAAAGTTGTAGCTACACCTACAGGCCTATCTATCCTAATAACTCTGCAATAAATTGAGACTTTACAATATATGTTAAATTATGCGTATTTATTTAATTTTGTAAAAAAAATTAAATACTCAGCGTAACATAGTTACGACCAAGGTTTTTTGGGCAAAATTAGCATAAATGTGGTAAAAAATAAAAATGGACTTTTCACCAAAAAAATGGGACTTTTTTATTTACATACCTTAAAACATCGCTTTACAAAAAAAAAATACATCGGTCCTCGGACCGCTTGTGTCGCCTGCCGTCGCGGTTAGTGAATGATAGGCCTAACACGACCTTTGACCTTGATATGTGACCTTGGACCTCATAAACAAATGAGGGTTTGCATGTAAACTCCATAAACAAAGTTTGGTTCCAATTGAACTTTTCAAATGAGGTCAATTTTACATTTTCAGCCCATCTTACAACTTGACCTCACATGACCTTTGACCTTGATATGTGACCTTTGACCTCATCAACAAATGAGGGATCCCATGTTGCACCTATGATTCAAGTTTGATTCCAATTGAACATCAACTTTTCAAATGAGGTCAATTTTACATTTTCAGCCAATCTTACAACTTGACCTCACATGACCTTTGACCTTGGTATGTGACCTTTGACCTTGGTATGTGACCTTTGACCTTGGTATGTGACCTTTGACCTCATCAACAAATGAGGGATCTCATGTTGCACCTATGATTCAAGTTTGGTTCCAATTGAACATCAACTTTTCAAATGAGGTCAATTTTACATTTTCAGCCTATTTTACAACTTGTCCTCACATGACCTTTGACCTTGGCATGTGACCTTTGACCTCATTAAAAAATGGGGGTTGCCATGTTGCACCTGTGATCCAAGTTTGGTTTAAATCCATCAAAGTATGAGGATATTACAGGCAAATGTTAACCCTTTTTCACAACAGACAACAGATATCAACAGACATCAACAACAACAACAGACTACAGTGGACAAAGTGATCCCTATGGGCCTTATGGCAGGCGACACAAAAACGGCAAATCCACATAACTAGTTTTTCTGTTGAGTGCAACAAAAATCATATCTACACCTAATCAGCCTAATAACTTTGCAATAAATTGACTGTCACTTGAAATGTATATCAAATTATGTGTAATGTCCTATTATAGTCTGATTTTTTATTCCTGTCAGTAAACGCATATTGTCGATGTTAAGAATTCATTTGGAGCAGATGTGTTGAGATCAAAACTAAAAAGCTGTATTAACAGCTGAAATGCTCAACTTTGTTCGATAGAATATGATGCTTTAACCCATTTTACATGAACCTCTTTTGTATCGAATATGTAAAGGCTTCATACCAGATTCAGTTGAATAGATTGTCGTATGAAGTCCGAGACACGCTATTGATTGCTTTGTTTGGCGTCAATCAAAGAACGAATTAAGTGAAGAGGAGGATTAGGCCGCGTAAATATTGTAGTCTGTTATGAGTGACCAAAACTCTAAAGTACTTAAATGATTGGACCAAGCTGCCAAATATTATATCTGGAACAAGACGAATAAATGTAAACGTATCCGATTTTCTAATATTCCTTAGTGACGTAAAAGAACTTTGGTGAGTAATAATTACTTATTCGTATCATTTTCCTATGTTGAACGCTTCAGAGTTTGTTCAAGTTTGGTGTTTGGAATTTATTCAGTGCATTTGCCTTGTAATATTTTCTTCATGAGAAAAGGGGCATTTTTTAATTATGGCCTTAATCTTATCCGCTATCGTGACATCAATTTCTATTGTACTGATTGTGTAAAGTATACAACCTCTCAGAACGAATTGAATCTTCGACATGCCCAAAAAACTTTTAATGAACTGACAGGAATAAAAAATCCTACTATAACAGTGGGTATGAGGCTCACACATACACTGGAACATATATACAAAGACAGCACATTCCTACTTTTTCATAATATCTAAACACTAAATTTTGCCAAAAAAGTCAGTTATAACATCTCATAAACCACAAACAACAACACAAGAACAATGATACATCTTCTGATATCCATAAGACAGGCCCAACTAAAGATTCCAAAACTGCTGAGCCTTTTAAAAACCAAAATAATAAGCCCAGCCAAAAAGATGAAATAACCTGTTACAATTGCAGTGAACCGTGTCACATAGGCCCAATCCCAAACTTCGGGTTGGTACATTTTGTGACCCCACTTTGTCTGCTCCCAGTTGAATTCAGCAGCCTTGACGGAATAAAGTGCAGGGGTTACTGTACTTTATTCCGTAAGGCTGCTGAATTCAATTGGGAGCAGAAAAAGTGGGGTCACAAAATGTACCAACCCCCAAACTTCTATGTAAATGCAATGGCAAAGTTGAAAAACAAATGGGCCTACCAAGATGAGATCCAAAAGTTGTAAAATAAACATTGAGGTTTTGACAAAAAAATTATTATAAAATAAATACATAAATAAGTATACTACTACTACTAAATAAGTAATAAGTATATTATCTCATAAATGAGATATTAAAGACATTCATATACTTAGGTTACAGGGATGTATAATGGGTAGTACCAATTATTTCTATAGAAGCAGCATTGAGAGCAATAATGCCCTCAATTGATCCTGAGATTATCTCTAACACTTTTTTGGGGGGGAGGGGCACCCAATATAACCCTCCCATCAAGAATTATTTTGAGAAAATATGCCACCTACTTACCATAAAAAAAAGTCATTTGAGGATTTGGAAATTTTTATCAATGATTATATGAGAACCAGTATCTGAAAATGTTGACAGCTGGGGGGGCAAAGTTATTTTTTTGGGGGCAAAAGTGAAAATCTAGGGGGAAATAAATAAAATTTGAGATTTTAACCAATTTTGGCCCCAAATCGCTGATTTTTAGGCCCAAATCACAAATTTTTGCCAAAAATCTGTCATTTTTCTTCCGGCCGGGGGGGGGGGGGGGGGGGGAAAAAAAAAAAAAAAAAAAAAAGTAATTTGGGGTGGGCAAGTGCCCACCCATGCCACCACCTGGCGCCACCACTGAACAAATTACAGACAACATCTGCTGCTGAGCTAAATATCAAAATTTGGCACTAAGGATTTAATGTACATGGCATATACTAGCAATGCTACAACCACCTACCTGTAACTGTAACATTAAAGGTACAACTTGGCATTTGACCTTCTGTATCTAATGCTGTATAAGTGATCACCGTGGAAGAACCCACTTGAAACACATTATCCAATGGCCAAGAACTGTTCCATTCCTCAGTGCCAGATAGCGTGTCTGGATCAGGCTGCAGAAGAGTAACTGTGTTGATGTTTGGGTCACTCTCTACATCCTCATTGATATCTTCAGGACAGATGATAATTATCACAGGTACCGCTGGAAACAAAGTTGAATCATTAGGAGTTAAGTGAAAATAAAGACTAGCATAAATCAAAGCAGAATCAAAAGAGTACACTTGCTATGCAAGACCTTAGGTTCTTGAACAATACACCTTAGTTTGTAGGATTACAATTATTCAATATATACCACTTTCAAAGGGTTGGAATATTTTGTGACCCCACTTTGCCTAACTTGACTCAGAATTCAGCAGCCTTTACAGAATAAAGTACAGTATCACATGCACTTTATTCCGTAAAGGCTCCTGAATTCCGAGTCGGGTCAGGCAAAGTGGGGTCACAAAGACCACCAACATGTTGTGAATAATGATGGCTTTAAACTGTTCCCTAATTTTGATATTCCAAGGTAAACTTTCAAAATATTGTCCAAAGTATAACACAAATTTTGTTACTGTTTTCTTTGTGATTTACTAGTCATCTAATATCTGAAATTAGGAAAAATTGATACAGCTTTTGGTATCTGAACTCTTCACATAGTTATAGCTATAAGTGTATTGAAAGCTCTTACTTAAAGGCACTATCAGTGATTTGCTAAATCAGAAACTCAAAAAAATCATTAAAAAATCAGATTTTTGTAACAAGTTATCCCTTACATGCCATGCAAGTGATAGGACCAAATGCAACCTAATAACGACAAAATAAAATATTTTAGTCATTACTGTTCGTACGAACACTTACTACAACACGTAATTGAATGGAGATTCATATCTTTGCACAAAAGTGGACCTAGTCCCCCTTAAATGGTCCTTTTTGGACTTTTTGAGCATCTCATCACCAAAAAGTGGACTTTCTTTCAAAAATTTGTCTATATTTTGTATCCTTTTCATGAAAAAAATTCACCAAAAAGTGGACCTATTGCCCCTTATGTGGAATTTGTGGAACCGCACCCCCATCCCCCCGCATACCCCCCGCATACGAGCATGTGTATAACAAGACTTCTGAAGCAGTATGGCATGACTAAAGCTTATTGTGAATCTAGCACCTAACATTTACTCACCAGGTGCAATAACATTATTATCTGCTATTGTTTCAAAATCACCAAGTTTGCCATCATTCATCTCAATTTGCTCTGTAAATATTTCAGCAGCTTGATTGTTATCATCTTGGACGATACTTGTAAACCAAAAGATTGATCCACTTAATTCAACGCTGCCTCTCCTGTTAAAACAATGAAGGGAAAGGTTTTATTGTTAACAAATAGAACTCTGAATCATACGATAATTATATACGTAATTATATCTCCACTGACCCCATAGGACGCCTACATGACCATTGACTCTACATGTGCTGAGTTAGACCAATTGTCTACTTCCTTCCAAGTCTCTTTGGAATTCATCAATGTATAGATATGCAATGACTAAAAATGACCCCCAAATGACCTTTGACCTCAAACCTGTCAGGGTCACTTGTGTGACTCTATGCAACAATCACTGTGCCCGAGTAGCATGAAAAATTAAATTATGTGGATACACTGACCAATTATGTGTATATCCACGATCATTTTGCAGCAATGACCCCAAATAAGCCCTATAATCTTTGACTTCACACCTATTAGGTCACTTGCAGTCTTTTTTATGCACAAAAAATCCCTTTTGGAAAATGGATAGTACCTACAATCATGGAAAAATGTTGGAACACTTTGATTTAGGGAAAGAATTGGTCCCCTCTCCCCAAGGCAATGTTAATCAGAGTCATGTTATCAGCAGCCTCGCAAGGTCCCCCAACATTGATGGGTGGGGTGGGGTGGTAAAGGGGAAGACATCTGCTTTCTAATGAACAATGACTTGCCCAATTCTGATCTCAGTTGTGCCAGAACACAGGGATAGTCTAAATATATGTATCAAGTGTGCCAACTATTTTTCTCTATGATTGTAGTTTTTCAAACGTGTTGTCATCAAGCAAAACCTGTTGCTGGTAGAAACAATATGTTACTGAGGTACAGCCAAAATAGGTATTGTGTTTCTTTTGTTATAAAATTTTCCAAAGAACACTGAAATACTGAACTATCTTGGGAACCTAGTTTTTCAATTTGATGGGATTTTTTTCACTGTGCCTGCATACATTTGACATTTTATAAAGGAAAGTCTAGGCTATATAGTAGGGTTATAAATGAGAATCTTATTCTAGAAGTTTGGGGAAGGTTTGAAGATGTTTTTCTATAGTTTGAAGGGTACTGAATCAGAATTTTGGTGTCCCACCTCTGGGAAATATGGGGAACTTTGTAAAATAAGGGGGTAAAATTAGTACAAGGGTAAATGTAAATGATAAAATTGTTTAAATTTCACTAATTATTATACAAATATATATTTAAAATAATCCCTGCTGCATTGCAAGTAGCAGGCATGCTTTGGAATTTCTACATACCACAGACAGTGTATAGAGTATAGTGTGCAGACACAAAAGTTTCAATCCTAACATAACAGCCATTTTAATGCACACCTGCTGTTGACAATGGCTGATTGTCCATTGTGACTGCACTTCCAAATATTGACAATTAAATTTGAGCAATAGATTTATTCTTTTCAGCAAAGTTTAATGGGGGATGGCCTGATTTAAGGATATGAAGTTTTCATCTTGATTGGTCAGGGGTGCAGAAAGTCATTTTTTCCTCAGGAGCAAGATTTTGGCCTATCGATTTCCTCAATGTGCAGAATTTTCTGAGTGATGAGAAGGCTACAAAGGTAATTTCCCATAAATGACACACAACATTAAACAGGTGAGGTGCAGGGGCCCAACCTAGGGCATGGGCATGGGCCCCTGAAAGGATGCAGGGGCAGAGCACCAGCAGGGGTCTAGGACGGAGCCCGTGGAGCTTTGGATTTTACTATTTAGAACCTTCAAGGTGACCTTTTTTGACGAATAAGTAGTAACGCTTTTTTTTCTTGGTCTGATTCTGTCCTCCCACCCCCCCACTTCTACCCCCCCCTCCGTGATCCTACAAAATGGACACCTACCACTGATGGTGACCTTCAATCCACCTTAACCCCCTGTTCTCACCCCTGTGTTGTGAAGCTTATTGACTCCATCACTGATGGTCAGCTCAGTTAATCATATCATTGTTAGCAGGCCCACTTATACTTCCTCAAAAACTAACATATAGAGAGTGTGAAATTGACTTCATGGTTCTTCATTTTCTTTACTTCTGCGAAACAAAATTTGATTATTGAAGTGCCTGTTGCTAGGCTAATTGTTTACCTTCAAAAGTAATGTTGAAATTTTGGTTCCGTTTAATTCTTTCCAAATCTTATGTGTTCAAATTTGTATGGTTGTCAGATGTGAGCTGGTTCTAACGTTGGCGTCCACAAATCATTGTAACAACACTAAATGCCTCACATATTTGCTAGGTTTCTAATTTCTTGAGTTCTATATTCCGCTTTATTTTCTGCAGTTAGCTTTTTAACCATCAGCACGAGTTCCTCAGCCTGGACTGACTCAGTATGAGCAAGTATCAGCATTCCAAATTTTGCACCATATCAGCAATTTACTTTTGTCATTGATAGTTTGGCACAATCTAAATGTTTCAAACACTTTCATGTCTCTTTTCCTCTTATTTTTCATTAGATTTCTTTTCTTAACATTTATCCTAGGTTCTTTTCCTCACATGTATTATCCAACAGGTTTCTTTTATACAATTTCCCCTGATTTAGTTTCCTCACATTTCCCCTATATTTCCTTTCCTAACCATTTCCCCAAGAGGTTCTCCCCTCACCATTTTTCTCCAGATTTCATTTCCTTCATACTTCCAAAACACTTTTCCCACATTCTACTAGTGTCTTTCCCCTCACATTTCCTCTAGGCTTCTTTCCTCATGTTTCTCCTAGATTTTTTTCATCACATTTCCCCAAGGTTCTTTTCATCATATTCTCTATGGTATATTTTCCTCACATTCCCCTGGGTTTCTATTCCTCACGTTTCCCCACTGGGTTTCTTACCTAGATTTCCTCGCACCTGCCGAAAATGGCTATCAGAGGAACTCTTGCCCATTTAATCTTTTCTGTCTTTTCTATTTCCTTTACATGTTTTCATCTTTGTCGCTTTTCTTCCAGTTTCCGGTTTCTTTTTCTTATTTTCTATCTCAAGATTTTTTTCCGCTTTCATTTTGGTAACTCTTTTGTCTCTCATTTTCCTCAAATTTGGGCTTCATTTTCTGTGAGCGGCGCTCCCAGATCCCGCACTTTTTGCACCACGGTGATGGTCTTTTAATCCAAAACTCCACATGAAAGTTTGTGAGCGATTATTTCAATCCGTTTTGATGCGAAGCTAAAAACATGATGTGTAAGCCCATAGAGTACTGGGTAAAATTAATAGTGGTCAACCAAAATGGAGGCCACATTTTTGCTCATACAACTTCCAAACCAAGCATCCTTTGGCTCTAAGATTTCCAAGGGTAAATGAGGAAAGAAAAATAGTTAGCTCTCTTCTGATACCAAAACGGTTGACCACTTCGGTAAAATCTGGGGCTTTCTGGGGACGAGGGCTATTAGCATCGGGCCAGGACCTTTAACATATCTTCTTGAAAGATTCGTCATCAGGTTGGTTGATTGTCATTGTGGGGGAACGTGTGGTCCAGTGATTGACGCGCTCGTACCGCAATCCAAGGTGTGGTTCGAGTCCCCACTGCGGCAACGTGTTGTGCCACTTGAGGTAAGGCAACTGTACCTTATATTCTCCTCACCACCCAGGTGTATAAATGGGGTACCAGCATATTCAATGGTGGGAAAGTAACAGACTCGCCGTGCTGGAGGAGGAAGGAGTGGAGAACCCCCCACAGATAACATACTCGGAGGAGTCTGGCCAAACGCTAAGAAAGAGAGATGGGCATCGGCGCACGAGCTTCGTCGTCACGAGAATTTACTTTTTAATGTGTCTAATTAATTCAACTGACAAGGACCAGTTAAAAAAAATACATTTTATGGATGTTTCATCAGCTCTCAGCTGATTTCATCGGCGGCGTTGCCGTCTTGTAGTGCTGTGAAGCGATCTCGCAACTGCAGCCTGATAAGATAAAAAGCAGTCAACAAAAGAAGGGAAGGAGGAAGATGGATGACTCAAATAAGACCAGGGTATGGTGGTTATTCCATACATGGCTATTGCCTCAGAACAGCTATGAAGAATCTCCAGAAAACACAACGTTGCCACCACCACAAAGCCTCACCGCACCCTGCAAATCTTTTAGTCCAACTCATAAGATAAAAGGGACCACATGACATACACAGATTTCATCAATCACATCCCCTGTCAGTCATGTGACAAGACTTATATTGCAGAGATATGTAACCGAGGAGTAGACCCACTTCCTGAAATTCAAAAATTTGAACCAACGTGAAGGACAAATTTTAGCATAGAATCTGGTGAAACTCCAGGGAACGTATTTTCTTACGCGATTTTGGGGTACCAGACCCTATCTCCAAATAAAATGGTACTGAAAACTTGTGTTTTTGATGCAGTTATACCTTTATCATTAACACTTTGATCTCAGAAATTGAAAAAAAAATACAAATTACAATTTTTTTTTTTACATTTTTTAATTTTTTTTATTTATGGCCAAAAATCCGGAAATCCGGAAATTTCCGGAAAAGTTACATCTCTGATATTGGTGAGACTGGAAGACAATTCAGGACCAGACTATCTGAGAACTAGGGACAGTAAACAAGGTGTTCAAGCAAAAATTCACCAGATCAAACAAAACAATCAGAGTCAGTACAAACCCAATCAGTTGTTTCAGGCCATGTAAACTAGGGACAACCACATTATTAACTTGGAGGGTACCACCATCATTGATATGGAAACCATCAAAGAGGTAAGATGGATTAAGGAAGCTATTTGGATCTGGAGAAACGGCAAGAAACTACTATTCTATGACCCTGTGTTATGCAAGAACTTTAACACTAGGGGATGAGTTTGCCAGATAACTTCACTACACTACAATACAGCAACACCACTGATGAAATCAGTAAGAGCTGATGAAACGTCCAAAAACACAAGTTTACTGGTCTTGTTCAGATGATTACACATAATTTATAACATATCAACAACATTTTGGCATCCTCTTTCTTTTGAAAGTCCTATTTAGATGATATAAGGAATCAAATTAATTTGCTTGAAAAGTGACTTATTTTGCTTCATCACATCACAAATCATGAAATAGTTAAACGTAAAATAAAATGACTATACGTTATGTCATGAACATAGTAGCCACCATAAGCTGGAGCAAGGGGGCTGTTCTCATAGATTGCATCCATCTGCAAAGAAAAATACACATTAAATGTTAGACAGAAGAGGAAGAAGAAAAAAAGTCGTGTCATATGTTTTTTTGGTTTTTTTAGGGGAGGGGCAATTTTTTTTTCCAAAAGGGGACTTTTCCCAAAAATTGCATAAAGGGGGCAAATTTGTGGACTTTTTTCAACAAAAAAAGCATAAAAAACCTATTTTTTGCCTCTTTTTGGGCAGTTTTTCAGCTCTTTTTAGGGGTTTGGGGCCTTTTTTATGTTTGGGGGCCCCTCGGTTATGGGCCCGATTATGATAGGCATTGCTGTTACGATTAATAACAAGATTGTTAACTGAAAAAATAGTACATTTAATTGTACAATACAATGATATTGTGAACAAATTCCACTTTGAAGAAAAAGAGATTGAAAAGAGGGAGATGCAAGATAGATAGATAGGAAGGGAAGAGAGTGAAAAGGAGAGAAAAAAAGAGGAGAGAAAGAGAGCAGAAGGGGAAAAAAAGAACAAGAGATAGAGATCCATTTAAAGATTTAACCTTTTTGTTAAATTGTTCTGAGCAACTCTATTATCCTTTGGTTTCTGTTCTACAAGCAGGAAATTAAGAATTTTTCAGCAATGTCCTCTAATGGTCCCTGAATGACCTTTGACCTATCATCCCTACATACCTTATATGACCCATTTCACAAGGATCTGAACAAGTTTAGTTGATACCTATTCCTTTTATTGCATTGACCTCAAACAACCCCTAGATGACCTCTTATCCATAGACACCCTACATCACTAACTCAGTATTTTAATCAATTGAAAAAGTTTTTTGACCATTTTTTCAACAATAACTTCAAGTGACCCCTAGATAAACTTTGACGTCTTGTCCCTTATTCACCATATGATCCACCCCTCAACGACTTCTAGCAGTGAATAAAACTAGGATGAACAGAACAGAAAAGATGTAAAGATTGTTATTTTGCTTCATCTTTTTCTGATTTTTGTACAGGTGATAGCTTTTACATGCCCCCCCCCCCCAAATCAGTTGTTAGCTAGAATTGTTGCATTATTGCTGATATAAATGTTCAAAAATTAAAGAAACAATTTAAAGCCACTATCAGTCATTTTTCCCAACTCAAAATGCCTATTTTATGTCTAAATTGCTAGGGTTAGGTCATATCAACACTTTATACTACTCTTCTTTGTAAAAAACAGACACTAAAGCATTTCAAAGCGGCCTTGAAGATGTCATTTACGACTGTTTTGTTTGCTAATAAAAGTCGGAATCTGACTTTTATTAGTAAGCAAAACATTTATTAGTAAAAATTGTCATTTCTTGACAAATACGGTGTGTTAAGCTTAGCCACTTACAGAGGTCTTTACTACAACTATTTACAATTTTTTGTTTGCTCATATCCACAAGTCATTGGTAATGGCTTTGTGGTGGTGTCAGGATTTGTTCAGCTAGTGTGCTGATCCGGGGCCGCGTGTATCCATGATACGGACGCTCCTAACATGGCCCGCTATTTGAGGCTGGGGCGGAGTGGGAACAGTCAGGGGTTTACACCCTACTCTTATTCGACACTGACTGCGATGTACATGTACAGTTGTGACTCTCTGTACACGGGACCGACTGCTTAACGTCCCCTCTGAAGGACGGGATGCTTTCATGATTCATTTGCCCAATTCCAAGTGAACCATGGAGGAGAGCTGTATTCTGTATTTAATCAATAGCTGGTATACAGATCAAATACAGAATTGATAGTACCCGAATAAATCCCAGCAAGTGCCACGTCCCCACCGGGATTCGAACCCGGGAATTTTGATGGTAAATTTGCGCCAGAGGCAAGCACCCCTAACCGCTAGGCCACGCTCTCCCTCACAAGTACTATTTACAATACAAAAGTGCAAAAAAAATAGACTTTGATGAAAAATAGGGGGCGCAATTTGTTTACATTTTGAAGAAATCACTGAAAGCGGCTTTAAAGTGACAGGAGGAGATTTTTTTGAGGATACAAATTTCTCTCAAATTGCACTGGATCGCTTGTAGACCACCTACCAAGAACGTTTCGAGGGTTTATTGGACAAACAAGTACAACAGAAAACCGCAAACCTTGTTTTGAACTTGCCTGACTACCGTAATTGTCCCCATAGAACACCGTGCTTTGAGTTTCTGTCGTGCACGACAGAAAGTACTAAATCATCATCTTATTACATAAAGACGGTGTATTCGGCTTATTTACTTCAGGTGTGATCTAATACATTGGAAAGCGTTCCAAATATGCAAAAAACGCGGGTTCGAAAAAAATTGGGGGCGCTTCTTTCTGGAAATCTCCTCATGTCTCTTTAAATAGGGTCCAAGCTGCTCAAATGATTAAAAATGCCCACTTCCTGAAGTACCTGATTTGAAACTTGTTCAATCAATTCTTGAGATTCCGGAGAGTTCAAGTCATCATATGCAGGTAAGAATGCCATATCTAGAGCCAGCTGACTTGGTGTTTCAACTGGTGGAGCTGTAAAATACAGATACAAAGACATAGGTGAATAGTTGACTTTAGCTAGCCTGCACAGCCAGTCAAGGTAAGATGCCAGAATGTCACTTGAAGGCTGATTCAGAGATTTCCCAATGAGGGTGCACTCAATTTTCAAACAAATCATGTTTTTTTGCATGTACATAATACTTGTTCATATACTAATCATTGTGTGAAATAACTAAGCTCAAATCAAAGTCCTTCATATAGAAAATCATAACTTTGTAATAAAATTTCGGATCCGGAATTTTTGTTATACACAGTGTCCTATGGCACTGTTATACTGTGCATGAAAACGAAAAATCCTATTCATCTCTAACTTTGGAATTGAACATTTTAGGTGAATATCTATAGTTCTAGAAGACTATTTTTAATTTCTACTCAAAATAATTATATTTGGAATCTCTGAGTCAGTCCTTAAGCAATTACTGGTGTGGCTATGGTTTTACACCGGTAAATATATACAAGTCCAATTCATTCCTGTACAAAATGGGCGAGATCAAAATGCCATTTTCTCCTGCAAATGCAACATCTCAGACCTTAAAGCTACCCTTCTGCTTGAAGCTCATCATATCTCCTACTCGATCAATCATGAAATTAGGGTAGTTATTCCCAAATTTTTCGAGCTACTAGACCGTGAAGACTAGCATGCACCGTGGACCCTGGAGTTCAGGGCACTTTTCAGTCAGGTGTTCCCTGTAAGAATACAGTTAAAATTTAAAACAAAAAGTATCAATGCCAACCTTCTTTTGATATTCCTACAGATTTTATATTGATAGCAACCATGATTTTCACTCCAGATCTTGCCATTTCTCTCAGTTTTAGGGTAAATTTAGAAACCGGTCCACAAAAAAACACCATCATTTGCAGCGGGCGAAGGACTTACCTGTGTCTCATGTTGTTTACCAGTGTGAATCCCTACGGCAAGTGACTCCCTTATATCCACTCTACTGTGTTTCTCATAACATTGTATGTGATAATACCTACAAGTTGGTGTTTCCTTGCACTGAATGCATATATCTTCAAGCTTTCTTATGTAATTTTTTTTGGCAACATTTGTTGGAAGCCAAGCATTACAAACAGTCTTCTTGATTCATTTATTACAGTATTGTCAGAATTTATTACACTATTTCAAACAGTTCTATATAGAAATGAAAAAGCTTTATGAGAAGAGCCAATATGGTTAAAGGTTCACCCAATTATACAAGGTGTATTTGTTGGTACCCAAATTGAATTTGCATATATGCCAAACTTGTGTCTCTATTTTGGTCAAATTTGCATATCTGTTTAGTTAATGTAAAATCAATAATAAGATGACATTTTATAATAATTTAAAGATATTTTAAATTACACACTTATGATTTTGACTCTATAATTTCAAGTCACAGAAAGGACTTCCTATTGTTATTATGAATATTAATGTCTCGTCATTAAGAGTTTCAATGATTCTATTAATTCTGAGAGGATGAGTTATCCAGGAAATGAATACGCTTTTACGTGGTGTGGATTAAGGCAAATGCATGGCTTCACCTGAAGACCGATTACCCTTCATAAAATTGACTCCATTCTTGATGTGAATTGGTAACTAGTGATGCACCGATCAAATCGGCAGATTCTGATTCGGGCCGAATCATAGTAGCATAGTCCCACTTACGTATACAGAACATAAATTGCTATATAATGGGGAAACTTCTTTCCACATGGTCATAAAAATTACTCGGCATCAGGTTTCCATTCCGGCCGATTAGTTCACTAAATAATGGATAATCTGTAACCCATGCCTAAAAAAAAAAAAAGCTTATTGGTACATCACTACTGGTAACCTATGGATGTTTTATTTTGTGAAAAGAAACAAATGGGATTACTGCACCCATTGGATTTCGTGCAACCTAAGTGTGTCATTCCATCTTGAATCAAGTTCCATGTGATGGAATAAAGGGCCATAAACCAATGGTTACCCATTAGGTTTTTGTTTGCTAAAAATAATAGCCTGTTATTATATTTGCGAATCAAAATAAAACAGGCACACTACTTTACACATTCATTCTGTCATTAATCAATTTTATCATGTATGATAGAATGGCTGACAGCACTTTACGAAACAACCAAATCAGGCGTAGGCAACCAATGCAAATAAATCAATGATTGTAGACGGCTGTTTCATTTCATTTTGCAAAATATTATAATTCAATAAATTGCACAATGAACAATGGGCCAGTGAATTCTTCAATTTACTTTAACACACTATAAATCAACCCAGTTTATGAGTTGATTTATATATTAGTAAGTTTGAACAATTTGGTTTACTCCCTTCTGCTTCATTTTTATAATTTAGAACTAAGTTAAAAGAAAGCTTAAAAGTATTAGACCAATCTCAAAATATTCTTTAAATCATATAAGCATTAATAACTCGTGTAACATAAATTTAGTTTTACTCTATGTACAGCTTTTGCCAGTTGTCTTGCCCAGGTGATTTTGTCCACACGGGGCCGGCTCCTGGCTTGTTTTGGTCTCCCGTTTGTGGTTTGGGGTGGGTCAGGAAGTCTCCAATTCCTTCGTGGTCCTGCCCTTTCAGCCTCGTCGGCCTTGAGTGCCAGTAGCTGCGGCGGCACTCGGTGCCGTCAGCACCTGATAGCCAACGGGCTTCCTGATCGCGTTGTTTTGGTTTTCTGGCGGGAAGGCTGTAGCCTTCACAATTTCGGCAGAGAGCAAAACCAGTGTGTCGTGTAAAATTTTGCCCTACTTTGCGAGAAGAATTACCCCTCTGGACATAATCTCCGCTGATTAAGCCTAAGCTCGCTCCCCTAGGAAAGAATGGCCATCCCGGGGCACACCGATCCTGGAAGAGCTCATTGTGGGAAAAATTCGTAGTTTGTCCTGGGTTTCTTCTCGGGCCGTTGCAAGCCGAGTCTAAGCTGAGTAGCGGTGGATTGGTGATGGTGGAGCCACGCTGGCCTCCCCCCAGGTGAGTTCAGATCGTTCCATGAGCGTGTGTCGCATCCAAATTGGGGTCGTTTTTTAAAATTTTTCACTTTACGGGCGTGTCGCCCCCTGTCTGGTAGTGGCATGAGGGGTTTTGGATTGTTTCAAGGTAACGGATAGGCATCTTGCCGGCAAAAAGGCCGTAGCGGTAGCTTCTCGAACTCATCCAGTCATGGTCAGACTCTGGACTAGGGTCTGGCAAGCGGCGGGTTTTTCACTTCCAAAATTTTTTCATTCATACATTGGGGCCTTGTCAAGTTGCGTGGTCTGTAGCTTATCCTGTTTGAAGTGTTGCCTATTTTGATACTAGTTTAGGTTGGCTCGGTGCCGTCTTTTGCAGAGATTTCCGTTTTTCCCCTCCTATCACTGTAGTCCAACCCCCCCCCCTTTCCGTCTCTTATTATACCGTCGATTCCCAAACATAGCGTGAGCGCATTGCTAGTACTGTGTGCGTGCATTATGGGGGCTAAAGTGATACCGTTGGGTTGTGGAGAGGCGGTTTTCCGAGCCCGAAAAGGGTGACGTCACGGTGCGTGTAAACCCGGGAATTCTGCATGTTGAATTCCCCGAATCAGGCATTGTATCGATTGTGCGTGATTAGCATGTTTTGAAGCTTTGACAGGTGTTTTCAGCCGTACAAATACTGTGTTTGAAAAGGGTTTTCTGTAAGCGAGTTGGCCCTCTGACTCGTGATTGCTTGGTGAATTGGTAGTATGGAAGCGTTTTGTCCCAATGTAAAATGTTGTTGACCGACCGCTGCTGGTTGTGCCAACACGTCGGATAGTCCCCACACGGAGTGCATAGTGGGTTGTCGATTTTCGTGTCAAAGCGCAATAGGTTAGGTAGGGATGTTTGGAGTGTTTTTTGTTGTGCTGCAATCGTGGGTGCTGCCGTCAGCGTTACCCTTGGGTCCACTCCAGCGAATAATAATGGTTACATTGGTAGTAATGATAATCATGATGGGCTGTGTGGTTCTGGTAGTGGGATAAAAGAATATAGTTATAATAAACAAATAAAAAAAAAAATAAATAAATAATACAATCACAAAAGAGTGAAACTAATTAAATGGGTCCATAATATGGGTGTTTTGGTCCTGGTACCAGGTTAAAAATCCATAGATGAAAGGAATAGTGGAATAAAATTACATACATGGGAAATAAAATGGTCAGTAAAATGGACTAGGGCTTTGCACTCCGTGATCTTCGCCCTGGGTTGGGGGTTTTTGGGGAAAAATTGGCAGTAGTAATGTAGCGTCCGGACTCATTTTGCATATGTTTGGGTTGTGTTTGAGCAAGATTCCGCTCCTATGAGGGAGTTGGTCTTGGAGCTTGTTTGGATCGAGTCAGAGGCACTTAGTGAAAGAGAAAGTGAAGTCCTAAGCCGTGCGCATGGTTTTTGGTTTTTGAGGTGGACTCCGGCTTCCTTGAGGAGTTTCGCTTTGAAAATGGATGCTTAGACTTTTATAAAATTCGTGTGTATTGATGGGATCAAGGGAGTGTTGTGAATTGGGCCCTTGTAAGTTATGATGATATCGCTCGTATTATTTGTGGTATTGTTGAATGGGCATAGCCTGTTGTGTCTAGTAATGAGCTTGCGGTTTCACACTGTATGTAATGTACTTGCTCTCTTGCCAGCTTCCACGTTTTTAATTTCCTGGCTGTGGAGCACCACCACATTATTTTGGGTTGGATAAGGCCTCTGGGACAATTCTATAATACAGCAAAGGTACTTATTAATTATGGAAATGCCTTATTGAGATGGTTCCAGGTGGTATTTACAGAGAATGAGCTAAACGTACTATAAAAACAGCCTGGAGTTTTCCAACATAGGTGCTTCACAATGATGTCATAATGATATCACAAATGATATCACTGTGAGGTCAATATGGACAGCGTTAGAAGCTCAATGGAGACATTATGCCGTGCTCTGCACCATATGTGGAATCCTCAGACCACTCTTAATCCACTAACCAACTACATTTGAAGGCAAGGCTATGCCCTCAAACTGTATTACTAATGAAAGCCATACCTATGACAGCACCACAAAGTCAGGATGCCCTATTGCCAGAGCTGTCTATAGCAGTACCAGGAATGGTGTTATCCCCCAATAATCTAATAGCGAGACACTTTCTGGTTGGTATGTCCAGTCAAAATCCATCACAGAGGTATTGAGGGGCCGTGAGAGCCCTGGCGCCCAATAGACATTTGAGCACCTCCTTCATCGGGGCTGTACGCTCTTGGAAAACCCCTCAGGGGCAGGTGAACATCTGGTTTTAGCTATCTGTGAGCAATGAAAGGTGTAACAATCTTGATAGTAGTAGTAATCCAAAGTTTAAAAATCTGGTTTTGTCCCGTGAACGGAGGGTGGCGAATTAACTTCACACTCGCAGCAACAGCCTACTTCCTCCTTCAACTTCACCAGATTTCAATGCATCCTCCATCCCAACCCAAACCCTCCTACTCTCCCTCCTCCACTTCTTCCAAGTCTTATTTGGAAATCCTTTCCTCCTCAAACCTCCCACTCCAAAAATCAAGAGCCTTCGTAAAACATTGCCCATCATCCTTCCTCAGAATGTGTCCAACCAACAAACAACTATTCGCCTTTGACCAAAAGATCCATCCCTTCTCCAACAACTGCATCAAATCCTTAGTCTTTCATCCTATCCATCAACCTTCACATTCTCTGTCCTCCTAAGAATCCCCATCTCATTCTCGCTAACACACAATGTCTCACTTCCATACAACATCACCGATCTCACCGATATCATCTGATGAGATTTTACAACTTCTTCATGCTATGGGTTTTACACATATCTGATCTGCCGTTATAAGCAGATAAGATTTTTAAAAAGTATCTCCATTCATTTCAAATCATTTCTGCTTGGTAAACACCTAGCAATCACATCATTTGGGGTGATAGTCACTTAAAGATGAGCAAGTGAACATTTTTAATTAAAAAATTAAATAACAATCATCACTTTGTTTTAAATGGAAATATGACAAGAAACCAGATACCTGCCATTATTAGATCATCACCATCAATTGCAGTCTTCAAACAAAGCTTGAAAACTCATATTTTTTAGTTGCTTCTGCAGTTTGTTGCTGATGTTTCTTTATGTATGTAATGCGCAATGATCATATTGGTTTGAATTGCGCAATATAAGCACCGTCATTATTATTATTATTTATTATTATTATTATTAAGAAAACTATACAAAATAGCTTAGCAAAGACAAATCACAGACAAGATTGTGACTTTAAGTTAGGTTTATCCAACTGTAAAGGTTAAAAATAAAGGATGTGTCATTTTGATGATTTGGGTATGCTATTAATTTTACACATAAATCTGAGGCCTATGGCCTCTTGTATTCTAAGGTGGGTCATCGTGCTAGTAATATGAAGGTCACTGGTTCGAATCCGGCCAAGCACACATTTTATAAATATTAATAAATATACATCCTTGTCTACCTGGAGAACTAAGTAGTTAAACTTTCAAAATAAATATAATATTGTATATGTCAATATACTGCTCTGTTGCTAACCGGTAGGAAAGCAAAGGACACCTTTCAGACCTAACACCTATAGATAATATCTATCACTCCTCTACCAACCCTGGCTTGATAGCTCAGTTGGCAAGAACGTTGTGCTAGTAATATGAAGATTGCTGGTTCAAATCCGGCGAAGCGCACTTGGGTTTTGTTCAATACTAATGTGCACTGGCCATCTCCAGGGAAAGATTAATAAATATACATCCTTGTCTACCTGGAGAACTAAGTAGTTAAAATTTCAAAATAAATATAAATCGTATATGTAAATATACTGTTCTGATGCTATCCGCTAGGAAAGCGAATAAGGTCACCTTTCGAACCTAACACCTATAGATAATATCTATCGCTCCTCTACCAACCCTGGCTTGATAGTTCAGTTGGCAAGAGCGTCGTGCTAGTAACACAAAGGTTGCCGGTTCGAATCTGGCCAAGCGCACATTTTTTTCAACACTAATGTGACCCTGGACCATCTCTCCCGGAAAAGATTAATAAATATACACAATAAATACATAGTTGATGATAAACAAGAGTTACATCCTAGCAATTTAAAGGTGCAACGAGAGATTTTGAGGCACCCAAATATTGTGTCATAATAGTAATTTCATAGAGATTAGACATTCAATAGATTTCTTGCCTTGGATTTCGCTACCGAAATGTCTTAAAAGAGAGAAAAAAAGGCGATTTTGATTTGCTTACATTTCAAGTAAACATAGGCTGATTTTTTAATTGCTCCAATACGAAATTAGAAATCTCACAATTTTTGTACCAAAGAAACATTTCTCAGCTTAATCCTTTCAGATGGGGATATTTTTGATGGAAAGCTTTACATTTTAGCAAAAATTAGCACTTTCATTTTTTAAAGGACACCTGATATGTGAAATCTCTCGTTGCACCTTTAAAGAGGATCCTAGCAATTTCATTGGGCATCTTGAGGGGAATTTCAGGATATAACAAACCTTCAACTGTGACAGTAAAAAGTACAAATAGCCTCATTCCCAGCCTTGTCAGTTGCAGCCATGGTTACCGTTGTAGCACCTATTGGAAAAACACCACTTGATGGCCAATCACTTCTCGGCTGATGTTGCCTTGTACATTATCATCTAATTCCAATGGGTCTGGTTGCTGCAGGGTAGCTGTAGCCAATCCCTGGCCTAGTAGGAAAACTGTATATCACTTGGACACTCAAGTGTTGGCTTTTCATTATCTGTGTGTAAAAAGGCATAAGTCATAAGTTAGCAAAAGTTCAGCAATAGTTACTCATTTCTTTAACCATGAGGTCTATTACCTTTCTTAGAGTATCTCTGATTGGTCATTCATGAGACTGCCATAGCAAATGCACGTAGCAGTTCCCCAAATTACCGTTGGAAATCCCCAATGCCCAAATTGAGTAGATCGTGTCCTACCCCCTGCTTCACCGGGAACAGCTAGACAAAATTCTAATACTAGAAAACCTAATCCATTAAAAACCTTAACTGTTTCTTTTCGTTGTTGTAAATCCAAATAAAAAGATCTGAACAAAATACACTCACCATTTACAGTAACTGTGAATGTACATGTGGCTTCACTCCCATCTTGTGCTGACGCAGTAACCAATACTATGGTAACACCAAGAGGAAAAATGCTTCCCTGTGGTCTGTCGTCCTCTATGGTAATACTGCCCTCTGGACTGTTGACAACTGTGGGAGCTGACCACACAACATTGGCAGTTGCCTGGCCAGCATCTGTGCTGGTTGAAATAGGGCTGGGCAGTTGACAGCAAAGACTTCAATTACTAAAAAAATCATAATTTAGATGAAAATCAAGTTGGATAAACTCGATCACAGAGTGATGATCTTGAAAAAAAGGAATCACTCCAAAAAGTTAAAAGCTGTTAAGAAATGGCGTGGATGATAGTTAAATTGCCCGTTTTAAATACACATTGATTAATGCTACACGGCCATTTTCTTACTCACGTGGTAGCCTATACGGCAGTACACCATATCTACCGAGGCAGCTAATGCACAGTACCACTGGGGCTAATTGCGAGGCAGTAGCTGCAAGATAGGACTTACAAAGTACACAATTATCAGGTATACAGTGATGTGGCAACTCTGCTGTACCTACCCCAATGGCTACCCTGTAGTTGCCCACTAGGTGGATTATAATTAATGTGGATGGTTGTTGTATAGAATACCCATAGTAGACATGCACCTACCACGTAGCTACTCCACGGTTACAAACACGCCATTTTGAGCGTGGATGAAAATTTCATGAAATGAGAGCGCTACCTTTTCTCTGTTTTTGCATTTTGAGAGTTTTTAGGAAAATCATTACGAAATTCAAATCTGGCATCATCAAAAACCCCCATAAACCCGCACATTGTATTAAAAATGCGAATATACGCCAAAAATATCTAAAAAACAAAATTGGCCATGAGAAATACTGCGCGCGCTGAGAGCTGGTGTAACCACGTAACTACTCCACGACGGGGGAGACAGCCGCTGTGTGTACACTATCCGTCTATGCGCCAAAAATACACGGAATCCGCCGGCGAATGTACGTCTAATTGGGGGTAGGTAATTCCATTCTACTCGGTGGTACTGTGGTGTACTACCAAATGAAAAATTGGCCGTGTAATCTCATTATAGTGTGATTTTATTATTCGTGTCACTTCATTTCAGTTTTCATGATCTATCCATGCTAGAAGTTGCACGTTTATCCAGAAACTGATACCACTTTTATGTGGCATGGATTGAGGCCAAATGTTTGCATGACCTAACCTGAAGATCAATTGCCATTCATAAGATTAAATCCGTTCTTTGATGTGAACTATCAACCTATTGATACATATGAAACATGAGTTGCATGTTCTATGCAGTATGCATAGTAAGATGCGGGAACTGAGGAATCACTGCAGCCTGTAACGAGTGAGGTAGTGGAAAGGGGTGGTGGAAGGAGAGGGATGTAGTGGTACAACCATCAGATATATCATACATGCAAAGACATGTCACATACACATATAATTTAGCAAATTGTTGCACCTTCTATACATTGTCAGGACAACCATGATGATCAACATTATGTACATTTACTGCAGTAACTCAAGGGGGGTCATGAAATTTAAATTTATTGTAATTAACTAAACCAATTTTTGGAGCTTTTATCTGCAAATAGAAGGAAATAATATGTTCTCTACGCCCACATATCTTGGACTTTTTAAATTGGGGGTATCAACCACATCCCCTCCACGTAAACCATCCCTCAACATAGCATGAAGTGACAGTGAAAAAATCAGACTGTAACATATCTTAATTTTATGCATTACTTAGGCTCTTCCTCCTTGTTTCTATAAAACTAAGAAGCTGGGGGTCCGTTCGCGAAACTCATTCGTAAATCTCGTTGCATACTATGCCATGTCATAGTGATGTGGATAGATTGTTCCAATCAGGCATGGCATAGTATGCACGTAAATCTACGTGCATACTATGCCATGTCATAGTGATGTGGATAGATTGTTCCACTCAGGCATGGCATAGTATGCACGTAAATCTACGTGCATACTATGCCATGTCATAGTGATGTGGATAGATTGTTCCACTCAGGCATGGCATAGTATGCACGTAAATCTACGTGCATACTATGCCATGTCATAGTGATGTGGATAGATTGTTCCACTCAGGCATGGCATAGTATGCACGTAAATCTACGTGCATACTATGCCATGTCATAGTGATGTGGATAGATTGTTCCACTCAGGCATGGCATAGTATGCACGTAATCTACGTGCATACTATGCCATGTCTGCAGTGCTCAATCTGTTCGGTACTGCAGCAATCTCCTCTACAGGATATATAAGCTGCAGGTTTTGTGGTGCCAGCTGACACTAATATGGGCTCCCCTGATGAGATTTTGGATTTGGATCTCCTGTAGATTTGTCTTGAAGGTCTGGGTTGTGGTTGCCTCTCTAACATAAGCAGGAAGGTGGTTCCACTCAGCAATGGTTCTTGGAATGAAAGAGTGTTTATAAAGTCGTGTTGACGGACAAAATATGGCGTGAATGCAATGGAAGCCAATTGTAAAGCAGTTTTTATATCGTGGCTTATTACTTCCCCCCTTGACTTAGCTGGTAAGGTCGGTGATTGACCGCAACTTGATGATGGATGGATTTGTATAGAAGTGTGAGTCTAGATATCGCCAGTCGCTCCTCTAGTGAATCGCCAGCCTAGGTTGTGATCATGGGAAACACTTGCTTTTCCGACGGAACTCTTTAAATCACGAAGGGGCTGCTCTTCGTTGTACTGCTTCCAGTCTATCTTTATGGTCACATGATATGGATCCCAGATACTGGCGCAGTATTCTAATTTGGGGCGGACCAAGGTTTGTAGGCCGTTTCTTTCACTTTTGCCGAGCAGCGATACAAGTTTAGCGTTAATAGACCCCAGCACTTATTTGCTTTGCGGTGGTATTGCTGCTATGATCGGCCAGTCCCAGTTTATTAATTTGTGATTTATTTCTACTCCCAAGTACGTGTGACTGTTAACTTTTTCCAGAGGTTTGACATTCATCTATAGGTTGACTGGATGAGTTTTTCTTATGGGTGATATGCATGACCATAGCATTTTGAAAAATTGGAAACGGCATTCTCAGCCAAAGGACTCACACTTGCCGATTGTATTTATATCATCCTGTTAACGCTTTCACATCCTCCGCTGATATATTTTGCGGTTTAAGTATAAATCATCCGCCGAAGTCGTGACTTGATATGTAATTCCTTTCGGAAGATCGTTTAGATTACAGGCTGAAATAGATCAAGAGGGCCCTAAGACTGTGCCCTGTGGCACACCGATGTCAACATGCATTGATGATGAGGAAACGCATCCAGGACACTTTGTGTGACATTTTGTGAGGAATGAGGAAATTGTCTGAGTGGAACAATCTATCAAATCACTATGGAGCTAGTATAAAAATGTCTATTATGTAGGATAATATGCATGAGTTAGTATAGGGCTTGTCTACTCATCTGGGCACTTGTGGTGGCTTGCTTATCATCGGCCTCGTTGAGCAGTGTCACTCCGCGGACACACAACAATGCAATACTTTCTAATAAATCAGAATCTTAGTCTCATCGCCAGCCTGGTCATACGGAGGTGATAAAACAAACGTGGTTTCTCAGGCCGCGTTGGCACCCTTATGGACCATTTTCTGTGGAGTGATTGTTCTACAATGCATGTGAAACGAATAGGCATCTAAAATGTGCCAATGTTATTCCTAACTTGCGGCTACCATTCCAGTCTCTTGCTATCACTTCAGGTAAAAATTGGTGCAATTTTATGCCAGTTTACACAGCAGCCTATGGGAATCATCACCACAAAATGGACGTGCTATAACTTCCCCGTGACGTCAGCGTAGACAGCCCTATACACGTGGAGTTACGTACGAGTTTCGCAAATGGACCCCAGGATACAAAAACTGTTTTAAAATCAGTAATCATGGCAAAACATGATACAATAGCTTTGAAGTATATGCATTCACACATCATTAGGAGATTTCGCGTTTGTGATTGGTGGAGAGCCGGTCATAAACACAGCGTTTAATACCTGCAGTATCGATGTTCTGCATCACTTTGGGGGTAAGGCATTTAGAAAGGGTAGGACGTTGTGGTACATGGAGCATGGTTGCTACTGCTTATTATTGCACTCAAATATTAAATATTGAGTCCAATTATAATGACTATTAATTTTAAAAAAAAATGTATTTTTTCGGAATATGTGTTGAATAAACACAAAACATACTTCAAAATTTTGCATGTTAGTGCACATTCAAAGCAGACCCCTATTCTGTAATGGAACATCCCATTTGATACATCGATCGTGCTGTTTTTCTGAAATGTGAAAAAGACAAAACATGACATGAAAAAGTGAGTTTGCAGCTGATTTTGGAGGATTTACGGTACAAAAATGCAAAATAATGATGTGTGAACCGGGCAGGCGGCGGGGGTCGCTTCGCGACACCCAGTGCCGGCCTGCCCTCAGGCCAAAACAAGCGTTTACTCATGAAAATCCATGAAATGAACCCCTAATTCATTTTGAATTACTGGTCATGTAACATAAATAATGAATACCTTCTACAGTAACAGTAAAGGTACATGTTGCCTCATGCCCGAGGCTATCCTGGCACGTACGTGACTTCAGTTGTCCCTACATTGAACCGGTTGTTTGATGGCCAGTTGGGGCCCAGGATGACATTGCACTGAGTTATCGGCCACATCCGTGGGTCCTGGCTGCTGAACGGTAGCTGTGGATGAGCTTTCAGAAATCTTCACTGAGAGATCTTCTGGACATTGATATTGTTGGGTCATGGGTATCTGCAGAGGAAGAAAAATGTTTTAAATTCATATTCGGGACTGCTTCCCATAATCTTTCCCACTGTTGGGGTGTCCCTTGATTTAATGGCATATTGCCAATGTCTTGGGTTATGCCTATCTATTTTGAAATCTCTTATGTATAAATACCTACCCAGCCAGATTCATTGTGTCAACAACACCATAGTGACGGACTCTAGAGAATTGAAAATTTACCTCTTTTGTTCTAGGACTTTAATAGACATGCACTAAATGATCACTGAGAGTGTTTTTAAAGGGACATAAGGGCATGAAAAAAATTGACATAAGGACCCTTACTGAAATCACTCCATGAGTTTGAAAACAATTTGGATGTTTACATTCTGTAAAAACAGTAAAAACAGGAAGAGTCCTGGGGGGGGGGAGGTGGCAGTTTGTGGCTATTTCTGGAACAAGGATGCTGACATTACTGCCAACATTACCAGTGGTGGATTTAAGGAAAAGGGCCGGGTCAGCAGCTAAGGTGGGGACCCTTTAGTGTCGCGAAGTGACCAATATCCCACTATAGTGTGACTAGAAGGTGTGAGGGCCCCTGAGAGCAAAATTTTAGGGGGCCCTGTCAAGCAGCTGCTGACATGCGGCTCTGAAATCCGACAAGACTTTACCAACTTGAAAAGCATGTTGTCATCAGCTCACAGACCATTGCTATTGTATTGTGCTAATCCCGGCTAATCCATCTTCACTTTCCAGATCAATATCTTACTACAAGCCTAAAGTACACTGCCTGAATCCGGTCTGAATGCTTTTGAATTGTGTTCCAAAACACCGCTAGATACACTGTAAATTCTGTCAGGGATGTGAACACCTTGGTTTTCTGTTCCAGAAATTGCCGCAAACTGCCACCTCCCCCTGGAACTCTTCCTGTTTGTAGTGTTTTACAGAATATAAACATCCAAAAACTGTTTTAAATCGGTGGAAGTGATTTCAGTAAGGGTCCTTTTCTTATGTCATAAATGTGTTTTCATGCCATTATGTCCCTTTAAGCATTTGGTTTTATAGGCAGAGGGTACCGGGTTGGATTTCCAGTTAGGTATGCATACATGTAAAAAATCTACCGTACATGAGTAATTAAAGCTAACATATTAAGATTGAATATGCAATTTAAAACAAGGCCATAGTACCTAAAAACCAATCTTATTTTCACCTCTTTTCTTTCTTTTCCATATTCCCCACATACCTACAACTTTAATTAACTTGATAATTTCTTTATGTACTTACTAAATAAGCACAATCAAGTAGGGTGATTGGAGTAACATACAGAAAAAATTCGGATCGATTTGTAATGATTCAAACATTTTTTTTGCTATCTCAATTAAAATACATATTAGTGATAACGTAAGTTTACTTTTGAAATTAATCAATACAATTAAAGCCAACCCAGTAACAATTTTATTGAGTAGATAAAGGAAATGATTTTTCGAGTGTAGTATCACAGGTGAAACTTTCATTTAACCTACCAAATCTGTAAAACAAAAAATAAGGGGACAAGGATATTCCTAACTTTAAGAGCTTTAAATTTGAATGTATTAGTAACCAAAAACAGCTGGCCATACGGATATATTTTAAGATCAACCATGCACTTATTACCTTCGTTAGATAGCACACAGACCTGATTATTATTTGCATCCACCACTATCTGCATACCAACTTGAGTTTCGTCAAATTTGGACATTGGGATCGGGTAGAAATCCACCATTGTAGTAATGAGTCAATCAGAGCAAATATGGAAATAAGCTCATTAATATGCACAAATAATGATAATGATGACACAATGCATAGGTATTGCATCCACTACTACCGACATACCAAGTTGCGTCAAATTTCAACATTGGGATCTGGCAGAAGTTCACCTTTGTAGTAATACGCCAATTAGAGCCAATATGCAAATAAGCTCATTAATATGCACAAATACTGAAGACACAGTGCATGGGTATTACTTGCATCCACCACTATCCACATACCAAGTTTTGTCAAATTTAGATATTAGGATCTAGTAGAATCACCTTTGTAGTTATTTTAAAAAGCAGTGGGAAGGTTAAGAGAGACTTTGCACAGTATTTGTGGCATGTGGGGAATAAGAACAGAAATCTTGTAACAGAGATCACATCTTCTGGGGAATAAAAGCGGAAAAATCTGCAATACACAAAGGATTACCTTTAGCCTACAGACCAGTCTGTTGTAGTGCAAGTAGCAGTAAATACTAAGATGTGGTGCAAGTATCATCTTTTGCATGTGGGCACATGTGGTCCAGTGGATAAGACGGCCGACTCATGATCTGAAGGTTGTGGGTTCGAGCCCCGCTGTGGCAAATGTGTTGTGCACTGGGGCAAGGCACTTTAATAATAATAGGCAACAGCACTTTGTCTACTTGTGTAAAAGGCGCTATATAAATCTCATTATTATTATTATTATGTCTCTACTTGAAAATGGATGCGTTTCCCATATCTACAAACCTTTCACAGTAATGGTGAAGCTGCACTGAGCACTATTGCCATAGAAGTCAGTCGCAGTGTATGTTACAGTTGTTTCCCCAATAGGAAGAATTCGCTCTTCTGGAGCATTCCCAGCCAAGGTGACATCCAATTCTGAGTTGTCAGACAGCGTTTGAGGGCTTGGTAGATTAACAGTGGCAGAAGCTGAAGAAGAGTCTGTGCTTTCTTCTAGATCACTTGGACACACAATAATAGGATCTTCCGTATCTGAAAAAAAATAAAATATATTAAGACCATGCCTTACCAAATAAGGTATTGCCCAAAAGTATGGTAATGACCATGGGCAGATTGGGGTGTATTCTCTTCTCCTATTTTCTAGTTCTGTGGACCCACAGATTTTTCACTGAAGGGGAAGACAATCATTTTGGGGGCTTATATTGGTGTTACCAACTGCAACTGAGCCAAATATGCAAGCACTGTAAGACATAAGTGTGTAAGATTAAGAGTCTTACTCTGTACATTTTTTTTCAAATTGTGGGTTTGGTATGATAACAAATATGCCAATCCATGGATACCAGTTTCTATGTTTAGGCTTCTAATGAAATATGGCACACAAATATTTGTTAGGTCAGATTTTCTCGAGGACCTGCTACTGGAATCCTGGTAACCAGTACTACCTGTCCCAGGGCTGGGTTTTCGGCGGCTAAACCATCACCCTATCGGGTTTCTAACAAAATCCGTTGAGGATGGTACTTGGTTAACCTGGTAGAACTAAAACAAAGACCTTCCTACAAGGGTATCAGCTCTGGAGAGCTAATGGCAGCCATCCAGCACATTGACATCAGGAAGGGCATTCGGTCAATTATCTTATGGTCCAATAAATCTTCACAGAGCAGTATTGCTGAGAATGTGAGGTGAATACGGCCACCCCCATTAGCGGGGACAATCCAAGATTTAAAACTTTGGTTTTACTAAATATTTGTGCCATGATATTACTGAAGTAACTAACCTTTAAAAATTGAAAACTGCACATATTCAGTTCTAACCTTTGTCAGTATGTTAAATGGTTTTTTTTCTTCATTTTTTGCCATACACATAGGAAGTTTGACACCAATCTCATCCACATACCTTGCACTCTCACTGTAAACCTGCACTGTGCTGGATTACCAGATGGATCATAAGCAGTGTAAGTGACAAGTGTCTCTCCAATAGGGAAGTTTTGTGATGGGATATTACTTTGCCATGTCACCCCCTGGCCTGAGTTATCTGATAGACCGCTTGCAGCTGGTAGGGAAACATAGGCCCTGGCTGAGTTCTCATCTGTGCTAGTTGTAATATCATCTGGACAGGTGATGGTTGGAGGCTGGTTATCTGTAGTGTTACAAAGAGCAAACAGAGTACATATCAGAGAGTAAGTTTTGCCATAATTGAAGGGAATTTAAACATTCAATGGAGTGCAACACAAGCTCAAAAATTTGGTAAGTGCTGGTTGTAAAGTCACCTGGGCAGTTGCTCGCTTATTTGTTTGTTTGTCTGTTTGTTTGCTTGCTCGCTCAATTGCTCGCTTGCTTGCTTTCCAGCTATGTTTTGGTCCACTTTTGGGGTGCCTTTTTATTCTATTTATTTTATTCAGTACTCTCCATAGAGTACTGTGTAAAATTAATATTGGTAGACCAAAATGGGGCACATGCATTTTTGCTCAAAAATGAGAAAAATAGTAGCTTTTTTCTGATACCACAATTTTGACTACTTCTGATAAAATCTGGGGTTCTGGGGACGAGGCTATTAGCGATCGGACCACGGGCCTTTAAGTTAACCACCAAAGGATCCTGATCTCTTAAAGTCCTGCCTCCCACCTGCTGATTGGTCACAATGAGCCAATCAACAACTTGGCTACAATGGTGGTTGGGCTGAAAAACGCTAGACCTGAAATACTTAAATGTTGCTTTTCAATTGGTTATTGAATTTAATATGTGATATAATTAAAGCAATAATGGCACATTTTTTGAAGAGTGCCACCAATTTTCAAAATTTGATATTTTGCCACAGTTACGTTGGTATTGTCTAGGAAACTATACCTGCGAACGAGAATGCTAAAAAATGCGTATTTATCATAAAATAAGGGTTTTTGTAATTAGAATTTGGATCCCAGATTGGACTTAAAACGGCAGAGCTGGAAATGCTACGTTTATGTCCGTCCATGAACCAATAAAACAACTAATGTATGAGCGTAGACACGTACATGGCGCTATTTCCCGGCTATTTCACATTGGAAGGCCGTTTCCAGCAGCCGTTGAATTATTATCGGGGATCCCAATAATAATTATTCTAATTACAAAATTCCTTCGTTTGTGAGACACGCACATTTTCGAGCTTAACCATAATTCACAGGTATAGTATAGCCAGTTACCAATGCAACTATGTAAAAATCTCAAATTGTTTGAAAAATTGGGGAGCTCTTCAAAAAAATGTGCTAATATTGCTTTAACCAACCAGAAATGCTTTAAGAAAAGATAAGAAAGGCAGGTAGTGTTCAGGGGTATAAGTCATAGACACCTGATTCCGTGGAGAATTTCTTACCGCAGGTTATTTTTAAATTTTTACCTGTAACATTGACTCTCACAGTACACATTGCAGTATTGCCCGACTCATCGCTTGCAGTAAATGTCACAACCCAAGTGTGTATTGTGAATTGTGCTGGTGCATCTGACTCCAGTGTGAAAGAGCCCGAGTTGTCCGATACCTGTGGGTCAGGTAGGTTGATGGAGGCAAATGCTTCACCAGGGTCTGTGGTCTCACTGAGGTCTGCTGGCAAGTCATTTGGGGCTTTTGGTTGTCTGCCAGGATAATCAAAATCAACAAAAGTAAAGTAGATAAAGTGGCAATTCACCTCTTTCACAATCCCTGAATACGGGTTGGTACATTTTGTGACCCCACTTTTTTCGTCTGCTCCTAGTTGAATTCAGCAGCTTTGACAGAATAAAGTGCAGGGGATACTGTACTTTATTCCGTCAAGGCTGCTGAATTCAACTGGGAGCAGACGAAAAAAGTGGGGTCACAAAATGTACCAACCCCCTGAAGACACCACACCCCTTACTAGTTTCCTATATGACTGCATTCATTGATCATGTTTATACATAAAACCTTTTACTTATGTTGAACTGGTTTAATAAGGATATGTCGCCCACATCACATACTGTCTTATCTGACAAAATGCCGTTTTCGAGAAAATCACCATTGAAATTCTACCGGGAGATTTCATGTTTGTACTATGCAATTAAACGTTACAATTTACTTTTTAATTTTGCATTATGAAGAAAGAAAACATTCACTAAAGTTTAAGTTTTAACCTTGCTGAGTTTTAAAGTGCAATTGTATTCCTGATATAAAGCTACAAAGTCATAAGTCTGTATGTGAAACGCAAAAAAGTCGTATTTCACATACGATGCTAATTTCACCATTATATTCCAAAACACATCATGTTCACGCACGAGGCAGATACGACGCACATAGATCTGTATGTGAAAAGCGTAAACAACTTGATTTACGAACAACACTAATTATACGCCTATTGAAATTACGTGTAAATGAAACATACGACAGTATGTGAAATCGCGATATGCAGTTTTGAGCTTATTGATCAAAATTCTTAATAAATATTTCACTAATTAGGTCACATTCAAGATTTTAACTTTGTGCATGTATAGACCATAACATTATAAGTACACATGCAAAATATCTCAAAAAAGTAAAAAATGTCAGATAAGACAGTATGTTGTGATGTCGGCGACGGATGAGTTCAGTCTTCTAAAGAACCCAATTCTATTTTTTTCTGGTTTTCTTCCCATTATATTAACCTAGTATCACTTAATGACTGCTGGTGAAAGCTCTATAGTCAGGGACAGAATAAGATGACCAATTGTGTGTCTGACGTAATTTGATAGTACAGAACAAAATTAATATCAGCCATGATGAATAATAATCTGTAACAGGTTAAAGCTTATTAAAATGGAAGTTACATACGTGGGATTATGTGTCCGAGCGTCAATTATCCGCCTCAAATATAAAATAAAGCATTATCTTGCATAACGTTCCTTGTCGATAATACGGTATTAAATCCGTATTTGTCAGATATTGGCCCCTCCGACTATAAACACCCCCTTTTTTTTTTAAAGATAATGAAATGGAATGTCCAACCGGCATAATATAAATCCACGCTCACTCTGAACCACTGTCTGTGTCAAATAAAGCCACTCTTCGACGGATGCAAGGAGCGATTGGCTGGAGGACCGTGTGTGTGCATTGTTCTTTCTTTGGGGCTTTTGTGTTATCATACACGTGGTTGGATGAATGTAGTTATTATAACTTCGTATATCCCCCATGGCTAAGGAATAAAGATAAAGTACCTTCTAAACCAAGGGAGTTAAAAGGATTAAAGGAAAATATACTGCCAGGGATGCAAAGTCGACGAGAATCACAGAATCGAATCTCGCAGTGATTCTCGTAGCATCCAGATGTGAAGAATCAATTTCTCCATTTTGCACCCCTGTCCTGCAGATCAGGGGAAGTCGGGTCTCACCCAAAGGAGAGCGTCAGGGTAGGAGATATCGATAAAAGAATATCAAGGATACAAGTATATTCCACACAAGGTTTCAAAACTGCCTGAGTTATCTAACGAACGGAACCTGGGCCAACAAAAGCGGCAGAGCAGAAGGTACAGCAAAGCGACACAGCCCGTTCCGGAATGTTTACTTGGCCCGTTCCCATCTCTATCTACATCAGAACTCCCCTTGTGCGGAGAGTGGTATCGTCCGATAAATCTCGAACATCGCGAGATCGGGAATTTGCCTAAATATAGTGCCACGAACATGGGCACCGAGTTGAGGGGAATCGTGTGTCCTATCAAGTCCTGATCATGGTGTTCAGGAATCCGAATCTGAAGATTCGAGTAATAATGTACCGGGCCCGTATTCACCTAAAGCTCCAGGGCCTTGCATGAGGACATAAAAGCTTTGGGCGCATGTTTAAAGATGATAACGTGGTATGTAGCCCAGTACCTGAATACTGGCAGAGCATTTGTCCAAGGCATTTAACAATAAAATAAAAGGGAAGTTTGATGAGTTACAGAAGAATATAAGCTCAGGACAAAACATAAGTCTTCACCAAAGGGCAAGGCTCCTAAAGCATGGTGTACAGGAGATCCCAGACTTGGTTGTGGGAACGAACCAAAAGCTTTCTTGAGATGCAACATAAATTCACTGCAGTCACAAACTCCTCTAAGAGGCAATTGAAATGTTGACAGTTCAGAGCCCGAGCTGACGGACGTCAGTTATGCAGTCACTCTTTCCCATGGTTGACTTTTCTGGGTAGTGCTCAGTTCCACATGTCTATGCAACGCAGGGAGCTCATTAGACCTCATGTCGTGAGAAGTACAGATGTTTAATAAGGACGTACCAGTAACTGAGTACTTACTAGGAGACGAAGCAGAGAAATCTATCAAGGAAATGAAGACAGTCTGTGACGGATCCTCAGATTTGCGCAAATCTACCTTTCGAGTTAAGGAAATCAAAAACAAACAAGGATAAAGTCAGGTGGCAAAGGATATGATTCTGAACCCCAAGGGAGATCCGTCAATAAGAGAACATCAAAGGGCAGAGCACCCAATTGGTTGCGCAGTAGGCTATGACCAAGGGCTCAACAAAAAACAGCTCTTACAGGGGACGCAGTTAAACCCTTGGTACAAGAAATAAAGTCAACAAAGAAAGTGGTGACAAGTTCAGCAGGGATCGCTGAAAATTGCAATAAACAGGTGGCAAGAGATCAACCACGATAAGTTATTTTTCAGACAATCCAAGGTATCACCTGGAGTTGTCGCCCACACCGCATCAAAGTGGGCAACATACAGTAGTGAAAGGATTCTGCCAACAAAAGATAATGCAAGAAGAGAAAGGACAAACTTCAATCAAAAGGTTGAGGTTCAGTTGCCACGCAATGGTCAAGGCAGTTATTCGCGCCTTTTGTAGTTCCAAAAAAGCGGGAGGATCTTCGACCTGTAATAAATCTCGTTCATTGAACAAATTCATTGTAAAAAAAGCATTTCAAGATGGAAAACTTGCAGAATGCGATTCAGTTGATAAGGAAGGCGAGTTCATGGTGACACTGGATTTAAAAGATGCTTATTTTTCGATACCGATATACAAGCCACATCGGAAATTCTTGTTGATGGACAAGTCCAAAGTCTGCCAATTTTTCCACTCTACCCTTTGGTATTACAAGTGCGCTGCGAATTTTCACAAAAGTATTAACGCCAGTCATTGCACACATGAGACAAGGGGGATACGGGGCATAATATATAGCTGATCGATTAATAGTAGCGTGCCTCAGCAGAGGAATGCGACGAACAAGCAAGGTTCAGTTTCTTTCGAACCTCGGTTTTCTTGTAACTATGGAAAGTCATGTTGAGTCCGAAAGATCGGGCAGAGTTCACTCGGTTTTCGTTAGATTCAAAGAGGTTGGAAATCTTCTTACCGCAGATCAAAATTGTGAGCATTTAGCCCAAATTAGATGCACGCTTCGACGGTTCGTCCGGACAATTCGTCAAGTATCAAGCACAGTAGGCCTGATGAAATCGACCAAATGGGCCGTTATGCTGGCAGTCATTATTGTCGTTTTATACAACAGGATTGAATTGTGCTCTTCCAGAACTCGGAGAAAGATACAAACGATTTCATTCGTGAAGATAAGCTTACAGGCTCGACAGGAACTTCAGTTGTGGATCAAAAATTGAAAAACAACTTGGAACGGCAGGCAATGATTTTGCGCCTAAGCCCAAATATAATCATTCAACAACAGATGCCTCATGAAGGGATCGGGGAGCGGTTGTCTAACAAACAGGCCAGAAGCCAATGGATCTTGGTCAAAAGAGGGAAAGCAAATTACACTAAATTCTAGAGCTCATGACTGCCTGGTTTGCAGTGAAGTCACTGGTCAACATCTTTCCCGGCGTACATGTGCGTCTTCAATATGGACAATTCCACAGCTGCGTCATATGCTGTGAACAAGCAGGGTGGCACATGATCGTGCCAGATGGTTGCCATAGCCAATGAAAATTTGGGAATGGGCAATTGCCATCAGATCTCAATCTCGAGTGGTAACTGAAATCAAGAAATTTCAGCAAGCCTAGTTCGCAAGCTAAAGTTAGTAGCTAAAGTGGACCTTCGCATCGAGGCTCAATGCCCAAATTCACAGTTAGTTTCTTGGAACCTGACCCTCTGGCATGGAAGGTCGACGCGTTCTCCATTCCGTGGTGAAAATAGTGGAATACGTTGTTCCACCATTTTTGTCTAAAAGTTGTTATGATAAAGAAGTGCACACGACAGGGTCAAGAATGTTATTAATCGCACCAGTATGGCAAACGCAGCCTTGGTTTCCGAGAGTCTACTAAGCATGCTAATTCACAGGCCCATTATATCTTCCAAAATTGCACAATCTTCTCAACTTCATTCACTCAGGGAAAAAAAGCAGCCTCTGCAGTCAAGGAGATGGCAGGTTGGCTTGTGTCAGCCGACACTTATCAGATCAAGGAATCCTGGCAGAGGCAACAGAGCTTCTTCTCGCCTCATGGAGATCAGGTACCGAAAACAACAATACTCTGAGCTTGGAAACAATGGGTTTGCTGTTTGCTGGTTGTAAACAAGCAGAAAAGTATCCGTTTCAGCATCTTTAGGGAACAATTTCACAATTGGATTCTTCTCTATTCAAGAAGGGTTTGTTAATATTCCACTATAAATACTTACCGCTCTGCCATTTCAATGACTCATCTGCCTATTTACGGTGTACCTGTCGGTATAGTCACTATTTGATTTAACGACCTCATGAAAAGAGTAATTTTCAACAAACGTCCTCCAGTTCCTCGTTTAAATTGTTACTTGCGCCGGTGGTGGAGAAAGTCATACGTTATATTAAAGGTCCAGGGACATGGCTGAGTAGACATTCTAATTTCTTACATTTTCGTACCTCAACCGTATCCTGATCATTATCGCAAACACAAGATTTTAAAAAAGTGAACATCGGGAAAGTGTTAAATTTCAAGGATAAATATACCCAACTGGCAGGGCCTTCTCCTGTTTTAGCGAACGCGTATCAAGATGCGGGAGTTGGGATTTTGACCACCACCCCCGTTATGACGTCAGAGTAACAAGTGGTAAACAAAGCTCACACGGGGGCTAACCGCACCGCACTCTCCAGATATCTCTCCTTTTCGGTTTTATTTGTCTGGGAACTTGAATATAAGTATTCTGTTCTGATTCTCACTGTCGTACGGTCACGCTGGTGCAGCCGTCGACAATACCAGCACATTATAATCGTAATTTTAAAGCATCAAATCAAGATAAATGATGCCATATGATACAACACGTACGACGCATATCACGAAAGGGGGAAAAAAAAGTTCAACTGTGACGTTGCAAGAAAAGAAAAAAACTGGGCCTACGGCGCACGTCCGTTCCACGATGACGATAATGACGAGGTACCTCGCGTACCGCGGATTGTTACTCGGACGTCACTTCTGGCTCACGCTTGCAAGCGCGATAATCACTTTCATTTTGGAATTTCTTGAAAGCTTGTCCAAAAACACATGATATTATGCCAATTTTTATCAAATATACGGTTCCTCAATTACTGCTTCATGCACATTTTACATTGATTTACCAATAATTAATATGAATGAAACCATTTGGTGGTATTATACAGTATGTTTAAAGCATGTCCATGGACCTTTAAGATAATGCCTGGTTATGGACGAGATTTCTTTAGCTGCTAACTGGAAGACTGAATGTAGTTGCCATTAGTTTCAGGCAGACCGAAGTGATGCAATTGCTGCATTATCTACTGAATTTATTTAATGTCTAAGGATATGGAAGGATACCATTTCTTTGGTACAAACCCAACAAAGTGCATGCCAGGGAGCGAAGTAGCAATTGATTTGGGCCAAGAAGTTTTTATTAAGACAGACGTGTCTGTGTGGTACGTTGTTTTGATAAATATTTTAAAAGCTACCAACAGTATTGGGTTGACAAGCACCTGTTTATTTCAATATGTTAAAAAACCTCCCCCTTTCATCGTGGTGTCCAAGAGACCACTATAGAGCAAGCTGGATAAATTTGTTATGCAAAGAGCTGGACTAGATTGGCTATTTTCCACCCACACACGCTACCCAGAATCAGCGTCAACATCCGCTGCTTTTCAGCAAGGAGTGGTTCAGTACCTGATATTTTGAAAAAGGCTGATGTCTAATGCTCATGTGTTTCATCGTTTCTACAACCGGCCGAAAGTACACAAAGATTTTTCTCAGGCCATCCTGTCTATGAAATAGGTGAGCTTTGAAAACTACAGATTTAATACCTTATCTACAAGGAACAAGTTATGTATGATAATTGTTAATTATACAAAGGTAGACTTACCTGCAGGATGATTTTAATTATTCTGTAGAACTTGTTCCAAAGTAGATAAGGTGCCCACCACTAAGGTTTTTGGTGAGATATTTTACTGGTCAAATTTTTTGTTTTACCCACCCTGGTCAGTATGGCCTGAGGATTTGAGGGTCTTATTTTGACCAGACAGTGGTTCAGAGTGAGCAGTGGATTATATATGATGCCGAGTTGGACTATTCCATTTCATTCTCTTTAAAATAAAGGGGGTGTTTATAGTCGGAGGGGCCAATATACTGACAAAATACGGATTTAATACCTTATCTACTATAAATCCCCAGATTTGTGATACCGTACCTTTTTTGTAAATTAATTTTATACCAAAAACCTGGGGATTTGGGTTAAAAAATTTTTAAAAAGTGAAATTAAAAAAAATATGGTCGTAACCAAGGTACTCGGTCGGTCGGAAAAGGACAAACACACATTTTTTTTTACCTTACTGGGTAATGCTGGAAGTAATGCATTCACCCATTCCAATATTCACCCATTCCAATATTTACCCAACAAAACAGTAAATTTTCAATAAAAATGCATTTTGCATTAAATGTGATGTTTTTTATTCTCAACCCTAAAAGTTGCAATGTCTGATTTTACTCTGGGACCCTAGCAGTAATTAGTTTTGCAATCTTGTTAGAAACTTATCTCCAAACTGCAATCTTGTTCATAAGTCCTTGGAACACTTGCTAGTGTTGGCAGCTATGCAAGGGATATAGGCTTGAAGCACATTGTCACTATAAGTTTCTTTCCCTTCCCTTTTCCCTCTCAAGTCAGTGTTGAAAATACTATGCAGTGAGATTGACCAAATGCATTGTGCTTACACAACAATCGAGGGAGCGGGAACCAAATCTGTACAGAGTGTTTCAACAATTATGAACAAGATAGTGGAATCTATCGACAGGGTTTTGCAAACTATTGAATCAGCAGAAGTATGAATAAGAAACAGCTATGGAGTCAGATTTTTATCTCAAATAGGCAACACAGACACTAACTGGCAAAACTAGGTTCCGTCAATTTGGTTCACAAAATGTGACATATTTTCGTCAACTCAAATGGACACAGAGATTTCTAAATTTGTACTTGATTAGTTGTGAGACAACTACTTGTTTCAAAAGTTTATTAAATAAAGATGTATGCTTGGATTTTAAGGTGTTATTTAAAAGAAGTGAGTTATTTGTCATGTTCTTGCCTGTAAATTCAAACCAAAAATATATTCATCTAGAAACTGTGTCACATGCTTCTATGAGATTTTGGCCCAAAATTATGCCCCAGGACCATATGGACTAGGACCATATGGTCCTTATTGATTATGCTCCCAATGTTACCAATATTTTTTTGTCAAATACGCTCCAGGAGCATAAATGAATATGCTAAATATGCTCCTGGAGCAAATTTAAATACAAATGGTCCAGGAACATATGGCAAATATGCTCCTGGAGCAGTGGAAAGTCCAATACTGCTCCAGGAGCATATTTGCCATATGCTCCTGGACCATGTTCATTCAAATTTGACTTAAAATATTTTTCTAGATTACTTATGCTCCAGGACCATATGGTCCTGGACTATATGGTCCTGGAGCATAATTTGGGGCCAAAATCTCATTGAAGCATGTCACACACCACCTAACAAGACCTAGAAATAAATGGTTGCTGATTATTTTTAAGCCTTGTAAGAAATGTACCTTAAATTGGGATGCAATTCATAAATCAGATTCAATAATGATTTTAAATTTGTATCATGGTTTGCACAATTTTGACAAATATTTTAATTGGGCCATATTTTCACCAATAACCTTATTGAATTCTTACACAATCCACAAACCTAAACTAGTCAGTAAATTGTTAAGAAATTAATTAAGATTGTCCAAGCTCGGTATTCCAAAATATTTGTTTTAACAAATCCAAAATACATACATTTACATACAGCTAACAGCTTGATGAAGAACTTGGTACAAGTACAAAACTGTTCCTAACACTAAATATGTGGTTTGAATTTTCAAACTTTTTTCCAAATAATAACAAGTAGATCAGTTCCACAGATCTTATTTAGCAATGTTTGTTTGTCGTAATCCGACCGAACCTAGAAAAACCTGCTGACCCAAAATGTTTTATGCAAAAATTAGCACAAAATTTTAAAAATCTACCAACCAACCCATGATTTTCATTTACAATTAGAAAAAAGTTACCAACACTAAGACGAAAAAACATCAAAACAAGACAACAAAACAACTACAACAACAAGTAAAATAAAAGATCTTTGCTATATCATTGAAAAAAGCTTTAAATAGTAGCATGTTAAAGTAGCACCTTAAAATAAAAAAAAATCCGCAACCGACCCAAATATTTTTCCTCCGTTATGACAAACAAACATATATTTTTAGGCATAACGCTAGTCTGTTAACTTTATTATATGAACTAAAAAAGCAGTCTTCTTACCATTTACTGTGACCTAAATGCACATGACGTCACTAGTCATTGTTATTTTTTTTCCCCAAAAGCTGTGTAGATGATGGGTAGTTCCTATGGGAAATCGACTACCGGATGCATAGTCCGATTCCACAGATTTCACACCATCTTCATCAGTAACAGTTGGTTCGGTCCAAGTAACAATGGCATCAGCTTCACCTTGGCCAAGTTGCTTGACTACGTTTTGAGGGCAATCAATGATTGGACCATCGTTCGCTTTATTATAAATAATCGACATTGCAAATAACTAATTTACGATATATAATAACAAGTATTTCAGATGCACAACAATTGATCAGATCATATAATGTCTAGCCATTTTTTTTTTTTTTTTTTAATATTTAATAAAAGTTTAAACATACAATTTGTTCAAACTGTCCATTATACAATGTTATAGTTACGAAAGTGGTCACAGACCAGTGCTTAACACTATTTATTTTCATCTCCCGACTCTTGACTAGATTTACTGATTAGGCAAAAAGAGTTTGTTTGCTCTCTAAGCAAAAAAATATTTAGAAGTCATTTTGAAAAATATGCAGGTTAATTTTAATTTTTGCAATATCCCCCTGGTGGGAAGCAAATATGGGCAATTAGTGATTAGCATAGTACAAGGTTATTAAACTGCAGCACAACGACCCACATACCAAGTTTTGTCAAATTTGGACATTAGGATCTGGAGGACGTCCACCTTTACAATAATGAGCAATCATAGCAAAAATATCAAATGAGTCTATTAATAAGCAAAATACATAATGACACATGATGGTTATTACTTGCATCCACCACTACCCATAGACCAAATTGCATCAAATTTCGACATTGGGATTGGACAAAGTTTGGTTTGGGGAAGACCAACCAGAGGTAAATATGCAAATGAGCTCATTAATATGGCATAATGATGACCGTGCAGGGGCTTACTTGCATCCACCTACTACCACATACCTAGTTTGTCAAAATGGACATTGGCCATCAGAGCAACTATGAAATCGAGCTCATTAACTATGCACAATAATGAATGACACAGTGCAATGGGATATTACTTGCATCCCACCATACCCACCGACCAAATGCGTCAAATTTTAGACATTGGGATCTGGTAATTAAAAGTTCACCTTTTTAGTAATTTAAGCCAAATCAGAAGCAAATATTGCAAATGGATCATAATATGCCCAAAATATGAAGACACAGTGCATGAGTATTACTTGCAAACACTACTATACCCACACACCAAGTTTTGTCAAATTGGAATTAGAATCTTGGTAGAAGTTCACCTTGTAGTTATTCTTTGTACGGTTATTTTTGAAAAAAGCAGTGAGAATTAAGAGAGATTTGCACAGTTTCATGAGGAATAAAACTAGAAAACTTTTAAGAGAGCGTTAGCACAGGTTCTGGGGAATAATTGTAGAATCGAAATACTAAAAGTATGACCTTTGACCTTTGAGCTACAGACCTGCTGTTGCAGGCAGAGGTATTATATTGTAGATTATATTGCAAATCATATTGTATATGATCTTCGTTCTTCTATGATGCCCAGAATAAAGGTGTTATTAAAAATTACTTAAAAGTTTCAATAAGGTGGTACAGGTTTTTAAGAAGAATTCCCCATCTGCCTAATCACCCAAAACGTACGAAGCACGGGGTGACAGGAAAACGTTATGGGCAAGTGGCTTCATTGTTAGACTGTCAGTACTGTGAGATCACTTCAGTTGTCTCATCAGTAGGAAAGCTGCTTCCAGGCTCGTATTGTCTATTTGTCAGATTTATCCACCGGGAATTGTCCGAGGCAAATGGAGTTGACCACGTGACTTCAGCTGTAGGCATTCCTAGCGTCAGCTGTTACAGTGATATCACTAGGACAGAGATGATTGGTGGTTCCTTATCTACAAAATAGATTTGGGAGAGTTTAAGAACTATAAGAAGCAATTGCAAGAAATACATCACTGAATTCTATGATTCCAGCAATAATTCAACATGTTCTGGACCAAAATGTCACATAATTATATGTACATACAGAAATAGTGACTGCTGAATATCTTCATGAATTTCTTTCAGGCGAGACAAAAGAAATAAACTACTCTTTCAAAAGAGGAGGAAAAATAAGCTGATGCTTAAAAAATTACTATACTTTTCGATTTGTGCAGAACAAGAGGGAAAAGGAAATCAGCAGAAAAAAAAATGCACTCTCACATGCCTGATGAAAGTACCTTCAAAGGGAGTGTGGACATTTAGAATCCCTGGGTCACTGGAGATTCTGGTGAATTTAGCAATCCAAACAATGTGTTATATGGAAAGAAGCACATTCTATTCCATTTAGACTGCTGAATTCATCAGGGTCACTATAGCTAACCCCCTTCAATGGTATACTCCCAGTATAGCTGCACTCGTTCGTTCGTTTGTGCAAGTCCAAAATCACAGTGGAAGATCCGTCTTTAACCAGCTGATAGTTTCATCATCAAGGTTGATCAGGCCTGGAATTCCTCTTGGGGCTTGTAGACCTCACACTGAGGTGAAGGTACTATCTCTGTACCTAAAGGGATGGATACCCTGAATTACTGTGGCCATGCAGGTGGGTACATGGCTTCTTGAGATGTACTTCAAAGGTTCTCCCACAATCAATATGGTTTTGTTACCTATGGTCAAAGGGGCTTCACCTCAACACAATTCAGTTACTATTCCCAATAAGGTATAGTGTTCTTCCCACAATGCATTTCTTTCAATACAATTTTTTGCACTGGTTGTCACATGAATTTATAGAGACAAAACGTACCTAAATTTCAAGTTTAGGATGAGTTAATTAATTTAGGTCCTTTTTGTCACTATAAATTCGTGTGACGACCAGTGCAAAAATTGTATTGGAAGAAATGCATTGTGGGATGAACACTATACCTCCTCTAAAACTACCTGTTCTTTTCCCTCACCTGTCACTGTCACTTTGAAATCACAGTAACCCTCATTGCCAGCTGGGTCAGTAGCAGTGTACCTCACAGTTGTCTCTCCAATGTAAAATCGGCTTCCTTGCTCATGAGTTGAAGTAACATCTATTTGAAAGGGACTGGAAAAAGCATCACTGACACTAGGAGTTTCCCAAGACACGGATGTTGAGTCGTCTCCTTCATCTGCGTCCCGGGTAATGTCATCTGGGCAGGTTATAACTGGAGCATCTGTGTCTGAGATGATATAAACATAAAAACAATTAATTAGCATTATTGATTTTAGTTTAGCTATTGCACACAGTGATTATTATGTGAACAAGCATCATATACAAAGGATACGATTTGTTAGACAAATGAGGGTGCCATCTTCAGAAAATCTCCAAGTCAGCCTTTAACCCCCACACTACCTGCTTAAAGGTGCAACGAGAGATTTTGAGGCACCCAAATATTGTGTCATAATAGTAATTTCTTTAAGATTAAACACTCAATAGATTTCTTACCTTGTGTTTCGCTACAGAAATGTCTTCAAAGACAGAAAAAAGGCGATTTTGATTTGCTTATACTTCAATATAAAGACATAGGCTGAATTTCGTATTTGCTCCTATACAAAATTAGAAATTTCACAATTTTTTGTACCAAAGAAACATCTCTCAGCTCATCTTTTCAGATGGGGATGTTTTTGATAGAAAGCTTTACATCAGGGCAAAAATCAGTACTTTCATTTTTTTAGGACACTTGATATGTGAAATCTCTCGTTGCACCTTTAACTATCGGCATCTAAGCACTATTGTGTTTGCATGGTTACTTAGAAGGTAATATCATATATTAAGCAAATTGGAGATACTGTAAGAATGGTGGTATGGGCTACACAGGATATAAAAGCACTATTTTGATTGGGTATTCAGAGGGCTATCTCATGTTGTGTCCTGTTATGAGCCAATCAAAAAGATTGTAGGTACATGTAGTAGTGCCCAAGTTTTTTTTTTTTAAGAGAAAAAATGTCAAAGCTTCGATCTTCTTGGGCACAATTTTGACCATCAAGAAACCAAAGTAATTGTAAATTTGGTTGTATGCTTCATCATGCATGCATGCACGAGAAGCCTAGAGGCCCTCTATAATCACAAAAAATATTTTTAAAATTGGACATAGCACCATCAATCTCACTGTAAATCTGACGCATGAGTAATTAGTCAAGTATTTTGCTACAGTGGTTACTGATGCGTGGTGTACAGTGCCGTATTACAAGTTTGATTTGCTGATTTTAAGCCAAAAATAGCTTATTTCCATTCAAGTGTATAACCGCAAGGTTTAAATTGGACAGGTATTTTGAAAATGGTAGTGACAGAAAGACACATGCATGTTACTCTTTCACCTAAAACAATTTAGGATTGGGATAGATATGCATGTACATTATGTGCCATGAAAGGCCTCTAAAATTAACTCATTTTGTGCCCTTAATTGTTATTTTATGGAAGACAGAATTTAATCAGGTACATGTATTAAATTCTGGATTTAATTATAGTAAAAGAATTATTGATTAAAACTAGAGTTCCGCTCTCCCTGTGGTTCATTTGGAAAATGAACCAAGAAAATATCCCATCCTTCAGAGGGGACATTGGTCCCATGTACAGAGAGTCACACATGTACATGCATATACAGTCAGTTTGGGGAAGAGTAGGGTGGCAGCATTCGAAATAAGGTGCTTCCTCGCTTCAAATACCCACAAAATGAGATGAGGACCCTTAACTTCATTACCTTAAAGAGACATGAAGAGATTTCCAGGAAAAAGCACCCCAATTTTTCTCGACCCCCAGTTTTTTACATATTTGGAATGCTTACCAATGTATTAGATCACACCTGAAGTGAATAAGCCGAATACACCGTCTTTATGTAATAAGATGATGATTTAGTAGTTTCTGTCGTGCACGACAGAAAGTCAAAGCATGGTTTTCTATGGGGAACGATTACGATAGCAATCAAGTTCAAAACAAGGTTTGCGGTTTCTTTTGCACCTACCTGTTTGTCCAATAAACCTTCAAAACGTCCTCGGTAAGTGGTCTACAACCGATCTAGTGAAATTTGAGAGAAATTCGTATCCTAAAAAAATCTCCTCCTGTCACTTTAAGGGTCCTGTTGACTCGTAAAAAAATTGATCAACTTCCAGATTCCAACAGCTATCCTGTTACGGGACCCTTGAAATTAGTGAGGACTCGTAAACTTTCAAAGTTGAGGGTCCCATGGATCCTTTGATATTTTTTCTTATTTCGAAGCCTGTAGGGTGGTAACCCCTGACTCCAAGCTGTTCTGGTCAGTTTTGAGGGATACCCCTAGTAGTAGAGTGGTTAATCACTGTTGGTATACCTCTGAGGGCTAGGTGTCCTCTAAATTGTAATTAATAAATAAATAAATAAAATTGATGGGGCTGTGCACCTCACACCCGACCTCACATTATAATTAAAGCTCTTATTTTTAATAAAATAACAAAGTCATAATAATTACTGCAGGTGCCATTGTGCGTTTCATGTTTAAAATGTGCTAGGCTTTGCTGTACGCAAGCTGACACAATGCTTAATTGACTCTGCAAAAAAAATTACAGAAGCAATCGTAATGGTTGACTTTCCCACAGTTGGCAAAACCAGATATCTGGCAAAATGCTACCCTCTATCAGTTTATACCTTAATGTTCAGTATCTTTTAAAGAACTCAACCAAAGGGAACAATTTATATTACTACTGTGACCTTGGAAAGAACACTGAAGTACAGCTAGCCAACAATAAACTTGTTCCTTTTTGAGTTGTATATGTCAAATGCACCGGCCACTTTGACCCTATTCACTTTCACCAGCCTATTGTATTTACTTAATTAAAAATGGAATTCACAATATGGTTATGCTATGCAGGTTAGATTGATTTGCTTTAATAGTAAAACTACCAGGTACCAACCCACCTAAACCTGAAGGGGGTCTAAGGTGGGCACAGTAGTGTACTATATATATATAGTCCATGTCTCTACCTCCGTGCAGTGATGTCAGCACAAGATTTGTTGATCGCAGGAGTAATTGCTCGCGCTAACTTTTTGACGCATGCATAAATGTTATGACATCACTGCACACAGAGGTAGAGACACAGACTATAACAGTAGCGGAACATGAGGGAAGTTCCTCCACCGGCTCAAAATTATGGGGAAGAAAGTGGGATAACATTTGCATTCCATCTTGATTTTTGAAGGAATGTAATCAAAATTAGCCTACATTTGACCCAAATGACTGTAAATTGGCCTCATTTTTGCATACTTTACACACATTTTATCCTGTCTAGAACTTGATGGAGCAGATCACTGGGACGACTTGGAATTGTTCTCCACCTGGCTTGATTGCCTCGGTACACCCCTGGGTGGGCAAATTGAATCACAGGGCAGTAATACTTACTCCCAGGGTTCCCCCCCCCAACACAACTTATGGATATCAGACTTACGGGGTGTGAATTGACACACCAGGTGTGCAACTATTTTTTGCTATCCCTTGAAATTGGTGAAGGGGTTGAAGTGGGTTTTTTTTACTATACCATACATGTTTTCAGGCATCCTGATATAATATTTGTGTTTTTATAATAATTTCTTTGAAATGTAATAATACTAAATTTGGTCACAGCCTCAGGCTAGATCACAGGGTGCGTGCACTCCCTCCACACACCCCTGGATACACTCTTGCCCAAACCTACCCATTCTTGCCTCACACTTGAAGCCATTCACCCTATTCTAATTGACAAACATTTGCACAAGCCTCATTGGCAGTGATTTGGTAAGCTATATTTAGCTTAGCGAACCATGGCCTCATTTTCAAAGGTGATATGAAGGTTTTTACGTATTCAATGACCTTAAACCCCTCAAATCATTTAGTGTATCTCAATGCAATGAAATGTTTCCCCCAGGCCAATTATTACTGTGACATGCTGGGAAATTGAATGCACTGCCACTACAAAAGGTAGCTAATGCATGGTATGTAACAAATAAACTTTGCATGCCCCAACAAAGGGTGCATGCCCGGATTTTAATACATTTGTATGATGCATATTTTTAACCAAATCTTACCATTTTAATCTCAGATCTTTGGAAGATAAAGGTATGGGACAAAAATTGGCGAGAGTTCCATATGTACGCCCTTCAAAGTTCCTACATGTAACACATTAATTTTTATTTTGTTCTGAGGCTTAGGTTTTTTTTGTTAGTGTAAGGCCCTAAATAGAAAGAATTTGTTTCCTGCATAATTTTAAAAGGGTACAAATAGAACTCTTTCACAAAATATTATATTTAAGTTGACTGCAAATTCATAGTAACAAATTTTAAAGACAAGCAAAATCACTATGATTATCATATAATTTCAAGTGGAACCTGCCCTGTGGGTAACATTTTTAGATTACAAACTTGGAAGACCCCAGCATGTTCCAATCCAACCCCGAACCAACCTGAAATACCCTCTACAACTCCAACTTTTAACAAAATATGTTACTAAGGAATAAAAATAAAATCAATTCTGCGATAAAGTCTTTAATAAATGAGAATATTTTTAACATTTCTGTGTCTGCATGAGATAATTTAACTCACTGTAATATTTAGAGTGATATTATGATTTAAGGAAAAGATATCCTTTGAAGATGAAAGGAATGGTGTATAAGAGTTGTGTGAGATCAGTGATGCTGTATGGGAGCGAGATGTGGTGCCTGAGTGAAAATGAGATGGGGATTTTGAGGAGGACAGAGAGAGCAGTTGATGTTGAAGTTGATGGATAGGATGAAGACTGCGGACTTGATGCAGATATTGGGTTTGGAAGAGGCGATGGACCGGTTGGCGAAGGCGAATAGTGTACGCTGGTATGGGCATGTGTTGAGGAAGGATGACGAGCATGCCTTAAGGAGGGCTTTTGAGTTTGAGGTGGGAGGTTTGAGGAGGAGGGGATGTCCAAAGAAGACATGGAAGAAGCAAGTGGAGGAGGAGAGTAGGAGGGTTGGGTTGAGGATGGAGGATGCACTGAATCGGGTGAAGTGGAAGGAAGGAGTAAGGGTGGTTGCTGCGAGTGTGAGGTGAATCCGGCCACTTTTTGTATCACTTAGATTTAGAATTTGAAGGAAAAGAGCTGAAAAGTACTTGCCTTTTATCACAGTTGTTGGCAGAGTTGTAGTAGTAGGCTTTTCTGTAGTTGTTGTAGGTGGTAACGTGGTAGTGGATTTCTCAGTTGTAGTCAATGTAGTCGTACGTGGTGGTGTAGTAGTTGTGGGGAGAGGAGTAGTTGTTGGTGAAATAGTCGTGGTACTTTCCGCTGTCGTTGTCGTCTGTTTCTCGGTTGTCCTTTCCCTGGTTGCAGACACAGTGGAGGATGTTGATGGAATCCCTGGATCAGGAGTAGTGCCTTTGACTGTAGTAATTGAACCACCTTTAAGAGAATAAGAGAAATTAAACCACTATTTTTCAGAAAATTCAAATTGCAACATCAGTTTCTCTATCCCAAGTAACCAAAATTCATGGTGTCAAATGTGTCTCACAAAAGACCATTATTTAAAAAAATTAGGTTGAACCAGCTCATATTTCTGATCATAAATTTTTTCCGAAGCAGGAAAAACTTTATGTATAAGGCACACAGTCAAACTAAGCACGAACAAACTTCTTCGTAACAATTACAAATGAAGAGCGCCGCTCATTACTCCCATTACTGAATGGTGACGTCATATTTGTGATACAGCTTGGGGAGATTTAGGAAATTCTGCAATGAGTGTTTATGACGTTCGAGAGACTTCTTAGACCTTAGGTGGTCAAAATTATATGCGCAATGATAATGGGAAAAGCCGGGATGGTCTCGGCTATTGGAAGCTGAAAACAGAATTCAAATCAGACTTTCCTTTAGTGAATGTTGGTGTTGTTTTTGTGTTAGTGAAGTTGTGCCATTACACTTTTATACAGCTTCAATAGAGTAGGTTTGTTTGTGCTAAGTATGTAAATGTTTTCCCGTCTTGGCCAAATTACAGGTATTGGATGGTGAACCCTTTATTATTTCTATTGTACTAATGTACCTAAACAAATGTAACATCTTAAAGGTGCATTTCATGATTTCAACATATTCTGTTTTATTCATTGTTTATCCCTGAGAAAAGCTTATTCACAAAGTTGATCCCGATCTTGCGGTTTTGTGTTAAAAGCAATTGCTTGTATCCCATGGTCCCATAGGCCACTGTGCTATCATTTCTGTCTGTTTACTGACAGGAAATACAAAATTGCAAATTCTTACAGATACAACCGAATTTGCACGTAAGATTAGGTCCACATGGATTACTAAGGCTAACGGTTCAGATGATATGAAATTCTCAACTTTTTTTAGCTAAGTCAGGGGGACGAGGTTGTGAATTACGAAATGCCCCTTTAAACAAAATGCATGATTCAGCACTTCAATCAAAGTTTACTGTGTCATTCAAAAACATCACAAATATCAGGTTTGGCCATTTAGTGACCCGGGGTCACTAAATGGCCAAACCCACAAATATCTCATGAAAAGATTATGAAAGCTTTGACTGCTTGTGATCACATAGTTATGCATTTATTATTTTCCAAATGTCACTAACTCGTTTACAAGAGAGTGAAAGTTCATACAGACACAGACACTCATCATTATCATTGTAAATGAGGTAACCCATAAAGCTTTATATGAAAAGGGAGTTGTGCAAGAGGTTTACAAAACAAATATTGATTGTTCTAGATTTGGGGAATAGTCACTTTGGCAAATATACCCTCCAATTTATCCCTCAGGCCTTCGGCCTCTGCATCACCTCAAGAAAATAGATTCCACCACCCCCTTCATGAGCAGTCAATATTTGCATACTACAGGGCCGTAGCCAGGGGGGGTGCGGGGGGTGCAACGCACCCCCCCAAAAATGACAAAGGTCCGCTTTATGATGTTGAAGGTCCGCTTTGCCATGTTTAAGGTCCGTGTTGTCAATTAAAAGTTTGTCTTAAGGGTTGTGGTGCATGGTATATGAATGACTAAGCAGCTGTTAACCATCGCATTACGATTCGTTGTTACTATGCGACGATTTTTTTTTCGTCTCTACCCCCCTGAGGGTGCATCTACTGACCCTTCCCCCAACACTGTTACACCCCTTGGAATGCCCCTACTCGATAGACCCCGGTGTAAATGGGTTCTATGCTATTAAATACAGCATATCGATACTTTTTAAATAAACATCAATATTATTAATTACCTTGTGTTGTTGGTGCATCCTCTTTGGTTGTTGGACTTTGTTGCGTGGTTGAGGGCTTGGTTGAGGGCTTGGTGGTAGGATTTGTTGTGGTTGGTGTCCTGGTTGGTGTTGTGGTTGTCCTTCCTTCAGAGGTTGATGGAAGTGTAGTCAATTCATCTGTTGTAGATTCTGCTTGACCATACTGGATTGTTGCGGCAAATAAGGAGCGTAAAGAGAATAATTGAGAGCAATATCTAACTTAATCCTCAAAATTTGGTCCAAATTTGTAAAGTGACGGTGTTCGGCTAACCCTGGGTTGTGCATTGACAGCATGCCCACCATCTTCTCCTACAGATCAAAGTGGATTCTAAACCTCTTACAATTGTCCTTTTTTTTGACTTTTTTGAACAATCTCACACACCAAAAAGTGGACTTTCTTGTCAAAAAACTTTCAATTTTAAAAAAAGAAAAAACCTAAAAAATTAAAAAAACAGTGGACCTTTTTGCCCATTTTTGTTTGAATTTGTCCCTTTTTTTTTTTTTTCCTTTCTTCCCCCTTTTTGTTGACCCTACCTCCCCCCCCCCCCGCCCCCCCGAAGAACTGGTCCAACATTTAGATATTTTTTTGCCCAGGAAGTCCACTCTTTTGGTGATGAGATGTTCAAAAGGGTCCAAAAAGGACCATTGGTAGGAGGTGAGGTCCACTTTTAATATACCAGAAAAGGTCCACTTTTTTGAAGTTCCGCACCCCCAAATAAAGTTGACCCTGCGTAACAACCCTTGTTACCGTTGTTCTCAAGAACTAAAAACTACATAAAACAGTTCAAACACTAATTAATAGACTTCCTTAAAGAACCAGAACCCATTTCTTTAGTATTCCTTTTCTTTTGAGTTTTGTTGTTTTGTTTATGTTGTTTTGTTTTGACTTTCGGGGTATCATTATTGCACTTTGAGTATTGGATTCCACTAATTTTTCCAAATCCACACTTCCCTACAACTGGCTGAAAAGCAATCACTTACAAATATGGGATGAGAACAAACCAATCAGTTTTGTATCGTCACAGTCGTTTATTGTGTAGCAATTGCCGTCTTCATTTACCTGCGCTTTTGCAGCGTATGATTTACTGTTGTCATTGATACTGCTGGGGCGTTGCTATCGCGCTGTGCTGATTACTCCATACCTCAAGTGGACGAGTGTTTGCTTGTTTTATTACTCGCCATGTCAGTACCTTTCAAATATCCCTAATTGTTCCAATCATATTAATATTTTCAACATCATTTGGTTTTTTTCAATTGTCCCCCATATGACGACACCAGATGCGATTGAACTGATATATGTATCCGTTTTTTATGACCAACTTAAGGGCAGTGTACCCTATTTGCTTTTTGTTTTTTACACGAATTTCTGATTTGCACCATTTTAATAACCGCACATGTGTTTCTAATGTGGTTCTAATAACTAAATCGTTACCAACCAAGGTTATCCATGCAGACAATCCTGAGTTGTATTTTTTTTGCCGCTTTACAACGCTATTGACCATTTAAAGTCATCAAAAAACCACATGGTCATAACGGCGGGAAATTTAAGCACATTACCCGCCGTAGGCGCAAGGCTCCCCGACAGTCGCTTCGCGCGGTGGAATTTTTTGCTGCGTAACGAGCGTGCGCGGTCACAAATGTACTTTTGCGCGAACGCCTCTTGGAAAAACGAAAATAATATTTGCAAATGTCAACAAAGCACCCCCTCGGCTAATTTAACCAGATGAAAATTTCAATTTCTTCTGATTTTTGGAGATGTAATACAAAGCGGTTTTGATTCAATAGTGCATAAAGATGCTTTTTCATCACTTGCACAACATACTCAATTTGAAGTTAAAAGGTAAAGTTTTTTGTTGAGAAGAGAACAGCTTGAAATGCGTGACAAGTCCACTTTTTTACTAAAACACAGATTTTCTCAATGTTCAATTTCCGCAAATTTGGCAAATTTTCGTACAGAGTCCAAAAATACCGAAGTAAAAGGTAGGTTTACTTTCCTGCCGATAGCACTCGGTCTTCTCAGGGGACGGTTTTCCTCAATTTTTTCATTTTTCGGTTTTCTAACTAAAATATTCTCCAATATATACTCAATTTGGAAAAGAAAGGTAAAAAAAATCACAACTTTTTGACATTTTTCCTTATTTTCGAAAAGTACGCTCTATTTTTAAAAAGAAAAAAAAACCGTTCCTAGACAAATTTGTCCTTGTCTCTAAAAAATACATAAGAAATCATGAAAAATTCAAATTGTTTTGTTATGCGCTGTCTGAAAATTTTGGGGCAAAAATCATGTTTTTTTTTAGTATTTTTCCTTTTCCAAAATACGGCAAGTTTTACATTAATCTATGCCCTCATCGGGTTCACATCGTCAAATTTTCCTTTCTAGAAATGTATACTTTTAACATACAATAATCAAATATTTGGCCAAAGTTACAAACCAAATAAGATACTCGGAAAGTCAAGTTGGACACTGTCCCTTAATGAATAAAACCACCCTGATCAGTTTTCTGATTTTATGCATGGTTTATATACATTGATAGCATCTTTTATGACCCAGCAACCATCACCTGCGGAGTTCCTCAATGCTCAATTTTAGGGCCACTTTTATTCTTATTATATAATTAACGACCCTTCCCACTTGTTCCCAAAAAGCCACCTTTATCTGTTTGCTGAGAACACAAATATACTTTTCTCTCATCCTTATCCTCGTGCACTTGAACAATAAATAAATCATGACCTTAAAGCTATTTCTACTGGTCAATACACAAATTATCGTTGAATGTTGTACAAGACTAACTATATGATCTTTAAAAATAAACACAGTAATAAACCAGATATTAAAGTGACATAAAAATTAGCGACGCATTTATCCAACAAGTTCTAATACTCAATTCCTTATCATTCTTATTGATCATAATATATCCTGGAATTCTCATACCAAACACATTCAAAAAATTATCTCCAAATACAATGGAGTGATTCGTAAAGTTCGGACGTACCATTTTTACCACAAACATCTTCATAATCATTTCATACCCTTTACAATTGTCTTGTTTTCCGTACATATCATATGGTGCTATGGCTTGGTCTGACGCAACAACAATGGTTTAGATTCACTTTTCCCTACTCAGAAACGTGTAATTAGAGCGTGCACCAATTCCTTGTGGTTATCCCATACAGATCCCCTCTTTTCTCATCCTTAAACCTTGAAAGTCCACGCACATTTACAGGCTCCACTTGCTACCTTCATATCATTTAACCATAACTTACGTGCCAAAAATAATCTCTTGAGCAGGATTTCTTTCACTTCCATCTCCTCACTCATCATTATTATCAAACCAGGCATGCTGACATTCCTCAATTAAAAATGTTTCACATGTCCGGCAAATAAACCATAAAATTCAGGTCCCTTGTCTTGGTCTAATTACCATCCCATTTAAAACCTGCCCCCTCATTTCTTCCAAACAAAAAGGAAAAACCTCTTATAGTTTCCTATAGTGCTGTTTATCCATTCCTAAGTTTTTATAGTCATCTATTTTTTTTATCCAATAGTCGGATTTTGTTAACTACTGCCAACCCCCCTTTTTACTACTAGGCATTATCTCTTTTTTGTACTATGTTTCAAATTATATTTTATTCCTCCTGAATTTTGTATTTGTACTGTCAGTTTAAATCTTTAAGTTTTTTGCCAGGAAATCGTATGTTGCATGTCTTGTGCTTAATTTCCCTTCATTTTATTGTCTCAATGATTTATTTATTTAAAGTATCCCTTGTGTGTACTATATTTTCCCAATACTTCAATTATCATTGTACTATATAAATCACTCTTATTAATATCATCGTCTAATTTTGCTGTACCTTGATGAAAAATAAATATGACTGATTGATGTTGATAGTAACTATCCGCTCCATGACCTTTTACCTTGGCCCATAACCTTTGAACCTCATCAACATATGAGGGATTTTCCCATGGTGCGAACTATGACCAACTTTGGTTCCAATTGACTTCCACTTTTGAGTGATTTTGTAAACAATAACAATTTAGTGATACCCACATCCACACACACACCGCAACACAACACACACCAACAGATTGCTATTGGTCTAGGCCCTCAAAAATCAGGGTGGCACCAGAACTTTTTTCAAGGATGGGGTGAATGGTGGAAAGTGATTTCATTTCAAGGGGGATAAAATCGAATAAATATTTTTAGGGGGAGGGAGGGCACGTGGGGGAGGCTCCACTCAGGATTAAATGTCATTTCTCCTGATCCCCCCCCATTGACAACACAAGCGGAAAAAGTCTTGAAAACAACTATTACTGAATAATAATAGTACAAAAACAATTAAAACCACTTTTAGCACCAATTTTTAAAAGGGCCAAGCAGTGTTTACCATTTCTTCTGTTTATTATCCATTAGGATGTTGCTAGATATTGATTTCAAAGCCACCACTGAAATGAGCTAAACAGGATTATAAACTCTTTGAAAAAACAGGATTATGAAAACTCTGGTTTAAAAAAACACCTAACCCTATAGTAGATTCAACCCATCGTGTCACCTCTAGTACTTTTTTTCAAAAGGTATTGGGCATGAATGAGGGGCATGTGCATTGGGTGGAAATTTAAAATTCCGCGCTACTCTCTGTATAGGTGTATCCGATAGTAGAGAAATCAAGTCTATGTTTAATGAAAACATTTTCAGTCACGTATGCAAAGCGCCTTTGTAGCTACATTAACTCCCAGAACTATTTCTGTCTATTTGGAATTGCCTTCTAATGATAATCACTGTAACAGGTGATTACCTGTACTACTGACTTTTTGAGAAGCGCCATTGGTAACTTGGTTAT
>JAMKCH010013759.1:0-42273 GCA_023653785.1 Ophioderma brevispina | reverse complement strand
TAATGTATTGTAGTCCTGGAATGTATGCATCTTGTCCACCAACATGTCTGGTGGCTGACGTCATATTTAATACAGTCTCAGACCAATTTCGTATCCTACGTAAGCTTCATTCGTTTTTCAAAAGCCAATCACGACAAGATTACGTAAGATGCGGAGTTGGTTGCATGATTCTACCTATTCATCCTGGAGCTAATGTGCAAAGTTAACTTACTGAAAGAAAGTTCCCGGATATTAATGAGCCCATTCATGCTGTATTTCGGGCTTCAGCACAAACTCGTGAAATTTACCGAATTTTGGTATCACACGTATTTCTTTACTTTAAACGCAGAAAAAATAATTTGTTTATATCCTTATCATCCTTCCAAACTCCAGTCTGAGTCTCGATTTATACTAAGAAGTTTGTGAATACTTGTTAATCAAATTACCTTGAAGTACAATTATTTAGAGATTTCTTAGTATAAATCTAGAGAATCAACATTTTAAAATTTAATGTGTTGGAAGATAAAGAAATGTGTGATACCCAAAATGGGGAAAAGTCGCGGATTTTGATGATTAAAAACAATCATGAACTTTATTAAAATATTGTAATTGTTTTAGAATTCCTGAAATCATTTCCTTTCAAGAGATATATTTTATATGGCTTGTGCATCAATCTTTACGAAGTTACGACATCAAACATTTCCATTGTAATTAATGTTCACTTCAATCAGTGAAAGATCTAACAGTGTGAGTCATATAAAACACCCGACATTCAGAAAGAAAAAATAATTAAAATATTGAAGAATGAGTTTTGCTCCATGTGTGCTTGGTATATAAAGGAGGATAACAGCTTTCAGAAAACGTTATTTGGTGTCATTTGGGATTTGGAGGAAGAAAAGTTATACGAAGTTATGAGAAGTTATGCTTATTTTGCTGAGAGACTTAAAAATCCTGTTTGGGCCGATTTTGGCCAAAAACAAAAGATGGCATTCGCTTACATAGAGTATATGGTCTTCAGCAGTGATTGAGGTAAAGAATTTAACACCCAAATTATTGCCAACAATAGAAGGTAGGAGAATAATTGCGGATTATTAAAAATTAATTTCCCGGAGATTACAAAAGAAATGCTGAGTGAAAAAATGATCAATTTCCCAAATAAGAAAGTCAAGAGAGCTGGTGTAATTAGAACACATTTTTTTTTTGGATCAGCAAAGATTTCATGTTTTTAACCTACAACGAAAATTGGGAGTTAAAATGAAACCATAGAAGGTTGTGTATTCAGCTTGAACAACAGTGCAAGACTGAATTTCAATGTTAATTCCACTTTTTTGTCCGGAAAACTTCGCCTTTAGGTTTAGAATTATGGATGCTGAGTCAAGTATTTGTTGCCAAAATAATTACCTTAGAAGATTGTAAACAAAAATCTCTGAAGCAGTTTCATTATGTCCCACGAACTGAGAAATTGATATGGAGTGACTTTCAATAACTGACTCTTAATGATTGAAAATGGTAATTGAATTTGTTGAAGATATTTTTTTAACTTATAATTATGTTACACAATAAGACCGTTTTATTCAAATTGATATGTTTTTTTGTGAAGAAGAAAGAAATCAATACAAACTGAAATTGCATGTGTGACTTTGCTATAATGTGTTATGGTATACGTCGGGGTCAGTCTCTCCGCATTGTATGGCTTAAAATCGGCCCAAACAGAATTTTAGGTCTCTCCAACAAAAATGACTAGTTTCTGAACCCAGAGTCCGAAAGACACCAAATAAAAATCTTCTGAGTAGCCCTGTTTGTATCCCTGTAAACAACCAAAGAAAACATTCAACAAAAAATGATGTTTAACCTTCAAGAAAAAATCTTTCTTGAATGTCGGTTTTATTGATCACACGTATTGCGCGTGTCTGAAAGGTTTTACCAGTGTAATTTCTTGGCAAAATCGAAAATAATTCAAATTTTAAAAAATGAAAAAAAAAAAATGAGATTTATCAGAATATGAAAAATCATAAAATTAAATCAGTTCTATGGAAAGAAAATGAATAAGTGCGAACAAAAATGTCATTGTTTTAAATTATTGCGAACATTTACTTTTTTAAAAAAACGTTAAACTTTGTAAGAACCTTACAATTGATGTTTAGAAAGATACTATACAACACATTGCCTTGCGATTTGCAACGCCCTTTGGTTACAATAAACTAGGAACATTACGATCAATATTAATTCTCCAGTATTAATTCTTTTAAGTATTGCTTTCATACCTTTGCCTTTACCAATAGGCGTTTTGAGAATGGTGTCTCGGATAAATGAGTTGGAACATATCAAGGAAAAACTCCCTCTCATGGAGTACTCATTTGTTCGGATTCTCCATAAATCTCCTGGTATCAAAAGGCCCGCCCCGTCAATCAGTTTGGCCAGCTCCAGTGACTGTGTTCAGGATGGCCATCTTCCATATGACCGTTTAGTCAGGTGATCAAGTGGTCGGTAGTCACCTGACCAAATATCTTGGTAGTAGGTTTGCAAGTTTCCATGATACCACTGTGTCCGTTGAACATATGAGTACTTTTGTAACTTTGATTGTCTTGAAAATCGATGTAAGATCTTGTAAAAAGAAAGGAGGTTTGATCGATATTATTGTCAATCATGGAGTTTAGGACTCTGAGGTTATACACACTAATTAATTCTGCCGTAAGAGAAAAACACAGTGCACAGCAGACAGAGCATAAAATTAAATTAACATAGACGGGCGGAAGGGAGGAGGAGATAGAGTGACACTGTCGGAATACAGGAGGAGAGGAAATGATTATAAAAAAGAATACCACTAAAAGACTTGTTGTTAAGTCAGTATTATGATCGACTTTACCGATAGACTAATGTTGGACAAATCACAACCTCAAAAGTAAATATGTGTCTAACTGTGTCATTATCCAAGAGTCCAATCTCTTTCCTGGTTAGTGTTACAAGGCAAAATACATGCTTATTATAGAGAATGTGAGAAGTGAAAAAAAAATAGAGTAAATAAAAATAATGAAAGCTAGGGGAAGTTAAGTTTGAGGATACAATTTTAAAATAATACCCTCATCTTATCCATAAGTTTTGGATTCAGATTGAGCTCTTAAGAATCACCTTTAATAACGGCCTTGTATCGGCATTTTGTGATTTACACCGTAAAAACGATGCATCGTTTCTGCATGTGGCCGAGTGGGATTTAAAAGAGGCCCACTACAGATCCAAATGTATTTCCCCTGATAATGCCATCACTGGATCCGTATTCATTGAGTTGTTTTACTGTCTTGCAAACTTAAATTAATATTGGGAAGGTTTTTGCAATGTCTGAAATGAAAGCCTGTGCAAAAATCATTAAGGCCACCCGGTGAATATACACTGTTTCACAACAACGCGTATACAAACCTAAAAAGTTAACCCATTTTTGAAATAATCGATTGACTATGGGCATGTCTTTTATTGCTGTTGTTTCGTAGTCCCATCAGAGGAAAGTGGGCAAAAAAACCTAGCGCAATTATATAAATTATTAAAATCATATATAAAAAGAAAAAACACCTGCACATTTTCCTGAAATGAATTAAAAAATGTCACCTCAACTTCCTTTCCCCATATCAGTGACAAAGGGATACACAATAGACTTAGCAAACCATGGAGCTAAAGATATTAAAACGATTGGCCTGGGGCGAAGGAGAGAAACACTTCAGATTCCTTGTAGTGGAGGGCCCATGGTTTATTGTCAAGCAGTTGAAAAGGAATTTCAGGTTGCCACCTTCCCCGATTTAGATGGGGATTTTTTTCATGACGCAGAAAAAAAGACACCTATCTTCGTTGACAAAAAAAATATTGAGCTTCTATAGTGGTGTTAATTAACTTTGGCCATATTGTCTTCATATATTCGAAAAGGAAGAAAAACGAACAACAATTAATGAAAGAAAAGTTGCGGAACAAGTTTAGACTAAAACTTGGGTTGCAGAACAAAAATCAGGAAACCTAGCTTGACTCCATTTTATCTTAATTCAATGCGTTTTCATAAGAAAATTAAGGTCAACGACCAATACTAGATGTAAATGGTTACTTTATTTACGAATGAGGACAGGGTGATAACACCTGGGAAACTTTTTCGATGGGTGGCAATTTGTTTTTTAAGCCAATGGCCTAGCAATCTTCTTTAGCCCATGGTTGTGAAGGTATACGTGTTATAGTCACTGATATTGGGGGAAATAAACTGAGGGTGACATTTTATTCATTTTCAAGAAAAATAATTATGCAAGTTTTATTTGGTGAAACAAATGAAGTATTTAAACATTTTTATAAATAATTTCTAAACAATTTTTAAATTTGGGGTTTGCTTCCCCTGATAAGACTACGGAATTTTTTTATATAGTTGGTTATTTAGTCTACGCCCCACAGTCTTATTCAAGCTATAATGGATTTATTCGATATGCTCGCCATAATGTTCAGTCTCGAAGTGATTAAATCAGTGATTTGGAGGGACCATGCTAAATCCCCAAATTCATGGGCGACAGGTCTTAGTGTAAACCCATAACAATAGGTATTGTGGGCACTATTAAGTATTGTGTTTGCGTTGAAACTTTGAATGACCAAACCAAAATGATATTGGTTTTAAAAAGACATTTGCGTTATGTCGCGATAGGTGATTAAGTAACCATACGGGAATGTCTCCAAATCTGGTTGTGGCAAAAAAGACTCCAAGATCAAATCAAACACTCTCCAAGGGTCCAACAAAATATTCGGAAACGGAATTGGAAAAAAAAATACTATGTCACGGAATAGCATTATCATAAATGGGACAATGGCCATTAGTAAAGTAATTGTAACATTTCGACAAGTAACCAAGTTGACCTCAATCAAATCATAAAAAACATCTAGAGGACAGTGAATTGAATATTCTAAATCATCTGTCAGTTTAACGATTCTCGAAATGCAAGGAAGTGAAAATGGGAAATTTCTTTTACAAGGAAGTACACGATTGGGCGGTACAATTGTTCAATTTGCAACAGAAAATATTAATATTTTAAAAACAACTTAGACAAATAAACAAAAGTATTTTTAGAGGGAACCAGATGCATTAGGGTATAATTGGTAGGAGATACAATACCTTGCTCAATTGTTTGTTCTGATCCATTTTTTGTATATTATTCCCCTGTCATTACAGGAGTTGAATAAAAGGGATCAGAAAACTGAAGCAAACAGGATGATACAATATAACATAATAGGCTGTGAATGAAACTTACCATATAGCTTTCTAATCCTATCGTTCCCAATAGTAAAAGCAACGTGCCCAATTAATTACAGAACAACTCCCGGCACATCCTTTAGGAGGAAATACAAACATCTACGCCACAAGGACCTATGTTTCGACCCCAATGTCAGCAATAGGTATTATAATGAAAGTGAACATAATTGAGAATTGAAAAGAGAAATATCTGCATAGGTTGTGTAAAATCAAAATTAAAGGAAGAAGGATAATGCCGAACTCATTTGAATAATCAAGGGACTCTTTTACATTGCCCGGCTTCCGTTCGTTAATGGATGAAAACAACACCAATTAATTCACACATAAGACTCCTTCTATTCTGGGTGGGGAATACCAGTCAGTTTCCATCCACATTTTGTGGGAATGTTTTCACTACTTAAGGAATGCTAAAACATTTGGTGGGTTTATACTGGACAACTTAAAGTATCCATGATTATTAAAAGCTGATTAAAATGAAGTACGATAAAACAAACTCCGTTAGGGAGGGTCATTATTACGCAAGGGGGAAGGAGGATTTGAGGGGGCACCAGGAAAAAATTGGTAAGCGAGAGGGGGGGAAACTGAAATTTTTCATCAACGAGCGACGAGGGGAAAAATGAACTTTTAAATGGGGAAATCAGCATGATTCAAGGAGGAGGAGGAGTGTGTGAAAATATTTGAACGGAAGCGAGGGGAGGGAAAAACGCGAACATTTTTGCCGAAAAAGGTGAAATCCGCCACCCTTCCCTTCGGGCATAACTAATGACCGCGCCCGTAGATTTTGATATGTAAATCTATTTGAATACTAAAAGGGACTATAGAACTATACATGATATGTCTGATTTTCTTTTCAATCTAATTACTACATCAAGTTCATTAAACTTCCTGCTAAGGTAAAGGTGGTTGAACTCAAATAGGTGGTATTTATGGCACGCTCCACGTACAAAATCATGGCGAGTTTCCCGCGATGTCGAGTTTCACGGCGCTGTGTATCGAGTTTTCCTGGCCATATTAGAGTGTGCAGCGTATATGTCGAGTTACAGCGCTGAGTCCAGTTGGACCTATATACATCGAGTTTTGCTCTCTATATGGTGAGTTGCATATAAATCATGTCCAGTTTCCAAAATCTCGACATGATTTTCTAAACATGAGGAAATCGACATGATTTTTTGGATGTGTTGTGTAAAAAAACATCATGTCGAGTGTGCTCCATGTTGAAAAAAAAATCATGTCGAGTTTGATATGTGAGAAAGAAAACAATCATGTCGAGTTTGCTCATGTTGAGAAAAAATAATGTCCAGTTTGCACATGTTGAAAAAAATCATGGTCAAGTTTTTTACAATCTCGGCATGATTTATTCTGGACATGATTTTATTCTGGACATTGATTTAGAAAGTCGGCACATAGAGTTCAAACGGATAGGCAGCGCTGTAAACTCACATATAGCGGGGTAAATCGATATACAGCGCATGAAACTCGCCATGATTTGAATTTGATTTACGTTGGAGACGTGCCAGAGGTATTTCAACAAAGGTTTGAAACACTTGTCTAATGCAGTGCTAATGTAATGTTCATGATTCTCAGAACATTGCAGAAACAATAAAGTAGTAAAGTGCTGCACAGATAGTCATTGAAAGAATCTGGACTATGTTATCAAAGGAACCGTCATGTTGGCGACGGGCAATATTGAAAAAAAATGGAAAATCACATGTAATTACAGTGGTCAGAATTATAAAGGAAGAGTGAACTCTCACTCAAAGAAGGAGCTTACAATTATACACGGACAATATTACATGAATTACAGATTATTGCCAAACATTAAAGAATTTTACCAATATTCAATGTACATGCATGCAATGTACATGCATAAAAACATGCGGCTATGTCTTAGACTATGGGATGGTCCTTCTATGCTGTGGTTTTGTTGTCCCCATCAGGAGGCTAGGGCAAAACAAGTGGTAAAATTCATAATAATTAATAATAACGTTTTAAAGTTTTTAATCTTTAATGTATTTTTACATCATAACAATATAAAATGTCACCTCATTTTCTTTCCCCCGAATCAGTGACCAATGGATTACACAGCCTCTTCAGCAAAAAATGGATCGGCTAAAGAGATTCAACTATCGCCGTTTGCGGTGGAGGAAAAAGTCAGTTCCTTTTCGTTGTGAGTGCAGGGCCATTGTTATATTATCTAGCACTGAAAAGATTTAGGTGTTAGCACCTCTCCGATTTAAATGAGTATTTTAGGAGCCGTCGTTGGAAAAAATACTTATCCTATTCATAAATAAATAAATCTTGAGAAGTTGTTATACAGTTGGTTATTTGGTCTACGCCCCATATGATTGACGCAGGTTACAAACTTTTGAAAAGTTAAGAAATACATTTATTGTGTCTAAACAACATAAGTCCATTAGTTCATTAGTCCCTCATGTGTATTTTTATCGCCAGAGTTTTTTAAAATTTTTGCTGGTATAGGCAATATTTTAAAAAAATTGGATTTTGGCGTCCATTTTGAATTTGAAGTAGGACTTAATGTAACGTTGCCAACACTGTTCCAGGCGATCCTATAGTATATCTAGTAAACTCCATAGGGTGATAATATAGGGGTCTGAATAGATAATTATCATTTATGGCCACGCCATTGGGATTTCTCAAAACGTCAAGGGTGCCAAGGTTTCGGGCACCCGGCAGATCTAAGTCTACACACCCTACTACTATCACGTTCAGTAAAAAAAATTGTATATACTCACTGTACGGTCACACGAACGTTTCTCTATGGAACGCTCCACGTATCAAAACATGGCCGAACGTTTTATCGCGCATGTTGAGTTTCACGCGATGGGTGTATCGAGTTTTCCTCGCATTATGTCGATGTGCAGCGTTATAGTCGAGTTGTTTACAGCGCTATATGTCAAGTTTGCCTATATAACTAGGGTTTTTGCCTCTATGTATGGTGGAGTTTGGCCTAAATCAGTCCAGTTTTTTCAAAATCTCGACATGAGTTTTTCTCAACATGGGAAAACTCGACATGATTTTTGGTGTATTGTGTATGTGTAAAAAAACATCATGTCGAGTTTGCTCATGTTGAGAAAAAAATCATGTCGAGTTGCTTCATGTGAGAAACATCATGTCGAGTCTGCTCATGTTGAGAAAAAAAAATATGTCAGTTTGCACATGTTGAAAAAAGAAAAAAATCATGTTCAGTTTTTTAAAAACTCGGCATGATTATTCGGACATGATTATATGGACCATGATTTATGAACTCGGCACATAGAGTTAAAACTGGATAGGCAGCGCTGTTAACTCGACACATATTAGCGGGGTAAAAAACTCGATATACAGCGCATTGGAAAACTCGCCATTGATTTGATACGGGAGCGTGCATAGTGCTCTCTGACTAAAGGCTATATCGTTAGTGAGAAATAAAATGATAAAATCTGCACATGAAGAGGGGTAACCACATATGACGAGTCGGGGGAGGGGGGGGGGGGGTCGAATGGTTTACGACCAAAAGTAAGTTTTGAGATTAGACCCACACCATATCCCTCGAACATTGATGGTTACCCTATCCAAAAGGATATTAAAGGGTCCTTTTGGTTTAAATTATTCTTCAAGCACTTTTATGTAGGGTGCGCGTGTGCTACATTGAGGTGTCGATTGTGTCATTGTATTGTGTCATCTTTGCGAGGCAAAAATATGGGGGGTGCGTAAAGGACCATTGGCCCGAGGCCGACAATATGGCCTCGTCCCCAGAACCCCAGCAGATTTCCGGAAGTGGTCGAAATTTTGTATCAGAAGAAAGCTACTTATTTCTCATTTACCTGTGAAAAATCTTAGGGCTAATGATGTTGGTTTGAGAGTTACGGCGAAAAGGTACTCATTTGGTTTCGACCAATATTAGTTTTACACAGTATTATGGTGCTCAAAAATAACGTTTCTAGCGTAACATCAAAAACGGTTTTTATTGACATAGTCGGCGCGAACTTTACAGATATGGGGCTTTTAGGTGAAGTCCATTCTATCAAGATAAAAACTTGATATACTTAAAATCGGGCCATCCCCCTTAAGCCTGGTTAGCATGGTTAGGCTAAGGATAACTTTAAAATTCCCGTTTTAAGCCTCAATTTGGTTTAAGCACAATTTTTACAGTGGAAAATCACGAAAGAGAATAACTGCTCTTGTGCATGAGTATATTGGCACTCAACTATATTAGCCATGTTATCTAAAAAGACGAACGATCGAAAGCTTTTGGGGCCTATCCGGTGCCTCCTACTTTTGAAAAGTAGATTTTTCCCCAAAATGCACTCGCGAGGCGTCGCCGGACAGCAGCACCTGTGGTCAAATGTCATCAAGCGTCTTATACGTGTTATGAAGATTGGGATCATCAGTACAACACGACATGATTGCAGACATATAGCTGTTAGAGTAAGGGCGGCACAGACAGATTGTAGCATCAAGGTTCCAGGCCAGACAAAGTTATAGGGTTATCATATTAACTTTACCGTCTACAAGAAAGAATATTTTCATTTGTCAACACACAACAATCTTAAATTTGGTTAATTGGGATACAAAAAAATAGCCGCAAACCAGCACCACAGGAGTAAGGACTAGAATGAGCCAAATAACAAATAATTTATTATATCTTGATCGATATTGCAAGAACCATTAGGTATATAAACAGGTTTAAGGCCAGGATGTTGACAACAAATTTTGTTTGAAAAAAAAAATGGAATTTGACTGAAAAATAGATTTCAGAACGTAATGATTGTTTAACTTAAAAAAAAAGAGATGAAGAAAAAACAGTGCGCCTTTACTTATTGTGCTGCTGTCTCAGGCATTTTGTTGTAGGATTGGGTGGAAAAGGAAATGCCCTAAAATTGGTTTTTGCAGACTGTGTCCTGGGCCACTGGAAAATTCACGGAACAGCGCCTTCATTCTTCATTGAAGCAACTCACCTGCTTTTCTTTACCATTTTGAACCGGGCCAGCGCCAGTTCGGGGGGTAAATAACATTTAAAAAAGGGGTGGGTCATGGCCCAACCCAGTTAAATATTTGTCCCACCAGTAGTAAAGTAAATTACGTTGCCCAAGGCCCAAATTGACCCACCCAGTTAATTATGTCACCCACCCAGTATATATTGGTCCAACATATATTAATGGATTTTTGCCAGTGGGTCGATTTGTAGATTTAAGTTTCATGGTGGATATAAAATGTAGAAACAGACAAAATGGAATTACCAATTTTTATAGCTGTGTGTCTAAAAATGATTGTTTTAAATTGTGAGCGCTACTTTCTACCAATTATAAAAGCCGAAAAGCATTCAACGTTATTAAATAAGACAAAAATATAGTTGTGATATGTTTTATTTTATATGCTGTTATAATAGTAAAAATAGTTATATTAATGAATAATTGAAAAGAAAGACGTTATTAAAAGACTGATTTCTAACTTAAAACGGAGTCTGATAGTTTCATTTCACTTTACAGGTATATGGCATGTTTGCGACACAATTCAAAAAAGAATTCGGCCCGGGCTTCAGGCATTATCTTTAAGGCTGTAGTAAGTATTGATATGGCAGTGAAAGGAAAGATGGATTAGCCGGATTAGCACATAGCAAATGGTATGTGAGTGAGTGACAACATGTTTCAAGGTTTTTGGTAAATGCTGGCGTATGTCAGCATCCTGTTCCAGAAATTGCCACAAAACGGCACCTCCCCCGGAAAAACTCTTCCTGTTTTTAATGGTTTTAAAGGAATGTAAACATCCAAATATTTCAACCGCGTGGAAGTGATTCAGTAAGGGCCGTTTTATTAGTCAATTTTTATTGAATTTGTTTCCTTTTAACCTTAACCCACCAATATAATTTTTGAGAGTTCTCTTTCCTCAGGCGATAATTGCAAGTATTTAAGATATACGAACTTACACTTGTTGGACCCTTGGTACAGATGAGATTGATGTTTTTTTACTGTTTGTGTTACACAACCTCTTTCAGACGACGAAGAAATATGTAACATTTTGTAATTTGGTTTTTTTTTGCACATACATTTATCTCCATTTATTTTAGGTATCTGGTAACTATAAATACACACGGAAATAATATCAACAATACGTATGCACTGATAATAAAAAAATATGGTAATCCTTGGATTTTAATGTTACACCGGGGTCAAGTTTTTTAATGTTCCGATTGTGTTGGAAAGCATGCCATGGTGTTTGTCTGATTGCAGGATTGCAAAAAGGCATATTTTATACTACATATGGCTTATAGGTTTGGAGATATTGGGTAAAAACTGTAAACAAGTGTGAAAAATCCATTTTTATTTGTACAGGGTCAAAATTTAAAGTTGCTCCAAGTTTTGTAAACGTGTGGATTTTACTTGTTTGGTTATTAACAAATGGCAAGCAAAGCCAACAGCTATTTACAGCTATATTTGATTATCGTTGTTAAATTAAAGACACATCTGTGATTTTAACCTCACAAGAGGCCAAAATATTTGAAATGTGCAGAAACACCAGTCATGGATAATATATTCACAGGCCTCCTCAAGGTTTGTTTTTTTAACAAACTAAAATAGATATAACATTATGTTCGTTTCAAAATGGGCAATACCAACATCGCTAATAAAGAAAAACAGATTCCTGCACTAATATTCTAACACTCTTAAATTTAGTCCAGACCATTTCCAGATACGCCAATGTTGCCAAGTCATTGTCAGATGAGGCAATGTCAATCACACAATGCCATTCCACAACTACTCTTTGATTTTTGAATTTCAAATTTTCTTTTACCATTAAATATGCACGGTTTATAGATATGGCATCATCTGATGGCATTGAAATCATAATACTTTATTATAAGACATTTAATTAATGACTTAATTTTGAATCAATGGAATTGTTTATTCTTTTTTCTTATGTATCCCAGGGGATTCCTTTGAAGGTCGATTATCCTTTTTATCTAGGAAAAACTTCACACCGTCAAGTTTACTCCTTTCTGAGTTTAATGACTGTTTTTTCATTTTAAAAAAAAATAGAATTAATTGATGCATACATTGATAGTATGTAAATATGTGCTATTTTAGGATAAAAAACAAATTAATTCAAGCAAATCCTTGTGTGGTCAGATCTCTGGAGCAATTTCCACAAAGAAAGGCGGGCCCCGTGATTTTGTCAGGGGGTTTGAAGCGCTTAAGGGGTAGGGAGATATATATAGAGATAAAGTGATATATAGATAGATAATATATATAAGATATATATATTATATATAATATATAAGATATCCCGTATAATATATATATATTTACTGAGACCGTATAACAGTATACACATTTCATATTAAATACAATGTCTGTAGAATTTTAGAAAATATTAGATAAATGAAGATTTAAATAAAGAATTATTACCAAAAAATTGTTGAAACATACATGTAGACCAAATGCCAAAAGGTAGGGAAACACAAATCTGGTATAAAGAAAGCTGTCTATGCAAAAATAAGTGGCACAAAGCTATTGATTCCAAAGCTAGAAAGTCCTTCAATACCAAACCGGTAATACTTTTCTTTGTAGTGGACGGCATGCGAGTTTCAACACTTCACTCATGGGGTTCTTCAGTAATGACATTTTTATACAGAAAAAACCATGAGCTGGCCACGTCACTACTACTTAATCAGCCACCACACGGCTTGATATGGAATTTTCCACTTTACGTAGGGAACGTACAACCTTCTGGAGAATAATTGTGTAATTCTCAACAAACCCAGAGGGTTTCAGAAAGGGATTTTCGGTCAGTGATTAATCCCTGAGGGTACGAGGTAAGGGGGGCCACGAGAGACGTTATGGCTACTATTACGAAAAAAATCTGCATGTATGAAGACCACTTGACATGTTTTTTGAAAAGCCAAAAAGTGCTGGCATTGTGGTGCGCCTGGAGTAGACCCCGTGTTCCCCGTCGAGAAGTGTGTAGCGTGCTTAAAAACCTTGTACAGACTTGACAAAACATTAGCATCCCACTACGAAGTGAGAGTAAATTCTCCTCAACGCGGTAAAGTAGAAATGCTTGCGTACTACCGACCAGCGAATCTTTCACACTTACGCACGCGGATGTCAAAAACGCCTCCTGTATTCAGCCGGCAAGGACTGTCACTTGGTAGTGGTAAATTAAATGTCTATATGCTTGTTCACTACCTCCTAAATGGTTCCAAATGAACTCAAATTTAATTATTTCCAGAGCATTTCTGTTGTTTCTCACGTCATATGACGTTTCTAGGGAGAACACAATGATTTTTTGAGGCTTGCCTGTACAGACGTACAATATCAAAAGTCATGCATGGAAAGAATCGATCATGATCAATTATCAATTATCACCATAGTAACAATTCGTTATGGCACTTTTTCTGAGGTGAAAATGTTTGGAGTGCCTTGCAGGTTCCGGTATGTCCGATAAGTGCTCTCACGCCTGGTTGAAATTTGGTAGCCACATTTACAGGACGCCGATGACGCACATGTTTTCTTGTTTCCTTTAACAAATCATAATTCTACAGTCAGACTTTAATTTGCATTGGTAAAAAGCTATGATGATATTTATCGAAGTTAATGAATACATGAAGCTCAAAGGCCTCTTTTTTCCTCTTTCGCCTATATCGATATGCACACTTCTGGTAATGGTTCTGTTCCTTCCGTCTTCCTGACTATTTTCCTAAGTTAAAAGGTTAGATTGTTAAGTTGGTTCGTTATTCATGTAAAACCACTCCCTTAAATCTACCATAGTTGGCCGTCTCAAATAACTTGCTGACATGAATATCGATGCACGTACCATTCTCTTCCATAACATCTGAAGCATGGGCGCATTTTTTTGGGATTGGGGCGAAGGGACTTTGTTCCCCAACCCTTAGTGTCCCATTGCCGCCAATTTCACCCCGTTTTAATTTTAGTTTCCTGGTTTGATTTTGAAGTGGCGCATATCGATTAGAAAAAAGAAAAAGAGGCCTTTGAGCTTCATGTATTCATTAACTTCGATAAATATCATCACTTCTTTTTTCTGACTGTGAGTCGAAAAAAAATCTGCCCAATGATAAGTTAATAAAGAAATCTTCCACGAAACTTAAAAAAACATGTATACTTAAATTTTGTAATTAAAATAAAACAAAAAGGCCTCCGCGAAGACAACTGAAAAAAATCCTCTTGAACCACGCTTCCATGCCCCCTTGATGTCTAAAGGTATGTCCCTTAAACCACGTGTATTTACTGATTTCTCCGTGTAAAAGATGCATCCAGATAACGGTTGAATTCTTAAAAAGCGGGAAAATCGTAGCTGCAGGTTAGTCGCTGTAAAAATCTGCATTTCCGTACAGCTTTTTTTTTTAAGGAAAAGCAAGCTTCCTGGTTATATATTTGAAAAAAAAAGGATTTTTTACGTCAAAGACTTTGCAATGTTTTGGAAGCTTGAAACCCCTTGAATTGGTAACTTTCCAGAAATGTACACTTTACAGGGACATCTCCTATAATGAAAAAGTTATAACGCTAAAACGTTGTCACACTGTTAAAAATGTTCCTAATTTTACCAGACTTTACCTTTTAAATTACGGTAAACCCTAATTATTCAATAATTTTCTTGCTTTCCTTAAACAAATCATAATTCTACAGTCAGACTTTAATTTGCATTGGTAAAAAGCTATGTGATATTTATCGAAGTTACTGAAACATGAAGATCAAAAGGCCTCTTTTTTCCTCTTTGCCTATATCGATATGCAAAATTCTGGTAATGGTCTGTTCCTTCCGTCTCGGGACATTTTTCCAAGTTAAAAGGTTAGATTGTTAAGGGTTAGTATATCATGGTAAACCCACTCACTTAAATATACCATAGTTGGGCCCGTCTCAAAATAAACTTGCTGAAGAATATCGATGACGTACCATTCTCTTCAATAACATCTGAAGCCTGGAGGCATTTTTTTGGGATTGGGGCGAGTGTAGGGAATTTGTTCCCCAACCCTTAGTGTCCCATTGCCGCCAAGTTCACCGTTTTATTTTAGTTTCTGGTTGGATTTGAAGTGGGGCATATCGATTAGAAAAAGAAAAAGAGGCCTTTGAGCTTCATGTCGTCATTAACTTCGCTAAATCCATCACTTTTTTTTTGACTTGTGAGTCGAAAAAAAAAAATCTTGCCCCCCCCAATTTTTTGATAAGTTAATAAAGAAATCTTCACGAAACTAAAAAAAACATGTATACTTAAATTTTGTAATTAAAATAAAACAAAAAATAGGCCTCCCGCGAAGACAAACTGAAAAAATCTCTTGAACCACGCTTCCATGCCCCCCTTTGATTTTGTCTAGGTAGTCCCTTTAAACCACGGTATTTACTGATTTCTTCCGTGTAAAAGAGCCATCCAGAAAACGTTTTTGAAGTTCAAAAAACGCGGGAAAGGAAAATCGTTAGCTGCAGGTTAGTCGCTGTTGTAAAAAATCTTGCATTTTCCGTACAGCTTTTTTTTTAAGGAAAAGCAAGCCTCTGTGGTTATAATTATTGGAAAAAAAAAAGGATTTGTTACGTCAAAGACTTGGCAATGTTTTGGAGGTTGAACCCCCTGCATTGGTAACTTTCCAGAAATTACACTTTACAGGGACATCTCCTAGAATGAAAAAGTTTATGAAGCTTAAAACGTGTCCACATGTTAAAAAAGGTTCCTAATTTACCAGACTTTACCTTTTAAAGTACGTAAAACCAATTATTCAATAATCTTCAAGATTTATACCTATCCTAACATAAAAGTACAATTTGGAAAGCAGCGAATGTAAATAAACCAAGTGGCTTGAAAATATATACTACCATTATGTAATAAAAAGGTGGTTAGTATTTATGACGTTGACCGCTATTATATTTTCGTAATATTACGTCTTTGTAACTTACTGTTTAATGTAAGGGAATATGAACTATGAAAATCGTTTAAAATGTGGTAAAGAATGTTCTAATCACGTCATAAAAATGATTTTAAAAATAGTTAAAAACTCTTGTAGAACGCATTTCTCCTTTTTTGTATTATATTTGTTTAATTAATTTTATGATTATTTAATTAGCTCATATACATATTTAATTTAGATCTGCATCAGTAAAGTCATGTCGTGTAGTGGATAAGGTTAGGACTTGGAATCTTCAAGGCCCGGGTTCGAATCTATGTAAGGTACAGGTATTAAGTTTACTCAATGATTAACGTATTGGGTGACGTTAGAATGTGCTACATTATCGCCATTAATAAAAGAAGTGTATAAACTGGTTTATTTTCTTTTGTTCAGGTTTTCCGTTTTGTTTATTGCTTTTCTCAAAGTGGTTGCCTGTGAAATATATTTTTTTACCAACCACGTGGTAAAGTAAATACACCGTTGTCATGATATATAGCCTACAACGTGAAAAATGTGGTCAGAGGATTGAAATACGTTTCCTTCTTAATATTGTTTAAACAAGTGAACAAACCAACAATGTTGAACCGAAGATTTTACGCGTTATTTTTAAGTTCCCTGAAAATGGTTTAGTCTTTTTACGGCTCCAGGTATTTTACGTTCGGCCACGTTGTGTAGTTCCCAGCTGCCAGTCAAAATCCCTGTTTTTTACGGTTTATTTTTAGCAGTGCACTGAAATGTGATGAAATACGGGTGTTTATTACGATCGGGGCTAGTTAGCAGTATAATTCCAACTTAGGGCTCGGCCACATGTTTCAATTGGCCTTAAAGCTTTGATAGATTTTCGTGAAGTTAGGTACTTATAAGAATTCAAACTTAATATAAGTCCAAGTCTAGTGCCATTGAATTACGCCGTGGGACGTACCTACCAGCCAGACGACGAACAAATCCCGCACATACTCCAGCCTGGTTTGACTGAAACAAACCACAATCACTCTTGGGAATACTTATTCAATATTTTGTTTCAATTCTCTGGTCATTTTCAACTATGACATTGATTTCGTTTCAATAGAGACACTACAGTCGCCAATTTTATAACAATATTATCTACCCGTAATTTCCGGGACAATGAATATGGGGATAGGGTTTGTAGTGGTAGACTTCAGGGGAAGGAGACGTCTTTCTCAAAAAGCAATGATGAGAGTAGGCAAATATTTATCAAGGGGAAAGGAAAACTGTCACGGATTACCTGATCTATAGTACGGAACGTTTTGTAGTTTTGATTACCATAGACCTTTTCGCATCCGTGTTTGTTGACATTATGAGAAAAGAGCTGATTGAACACACCCGAAGTTTATCTAGATATACTTTTTTTGCTTAGTGCAAATATTTATCACGGGGAAAACTGTCACGGATTACCTGCTCTATAGTACGGAAAGTTTTTGTAGTTTTTTTATACCACTAGAACTTTTCGCCATCCGTGTTGACATCTATGGAAAGCTGATTGAACACAAACCCGAAGTTTATCTAGATATACATTATTTTTCTCTTAATTAAAATATAGTTTTACTCTTGATAAACTAAGTTTATCAAATAAAAAAATATATTTTTCAAGAAAAAATTTTCGCAATCCGGGTTGACATCTATGGCAAGCTGATTGAACACAAACCCGATAAACTATGTTTATCTAGATAAACATTATTTTTCTCTTAATAAACATAGTTTTACTCTTGATTAACTAATCAAATGAAAACTATATTTTTCGAGAGAAAAACGATGTTTATCAAAAGAAAAACTATGTTTTTTTTTTAAAAAAGCTATGTTTTTCTATCAAAAGAAAAACTATGTTTATCAAAAGAAAAACTATGTTTATCAAAAGAAAAACTATGTTTATCGAGGTTGTTGTTCAATCAGCTTGTCATAGACATCGTGATCAATTGTGATATAGGCTTTTCCATGAATTGTCTGCATACCCGGCAAACGAACAATGCTGTAAAACAAGTATTTGAAAGTGAAAACAAAACTTTACAGGGGTGCCTTAAGATTTTAAAGAATCGGGCTTCTCTCTATCAGAATACTGTGTAAGTAAAATATAAGGTCATTTAAAAACGTAAAAAAGGAACATCTGAGTGAATACCCTGCGGATGGTGGGGTGGTGGGGGGGGGGGAGAGAGCAAGGGAGAGTAGTGAGTGGTCTATGATGAACTTCACATATAGAATATACAAATGTGATCCGGTGGACGTCCATTAATGTATCTCAGCATGGTCAATGACAGAGCACAAAGTCATGTTTTAATACGGAGGTCTACAACTACACCTGTGAGCTCCTTTGACAGAAAACTCAATTGAGCGGAGCTCCTTTGGGGTCGCTCCAAACGCAGGGTAACTAGGATCATGAATGGACATTTTGTACAAATCCTGCGTAAAGCAGAGAAAGTATTTGTGACTGTGTTTAAAAAAACAGGGGATCTGTTGAGAATTACGTGTACCACATACTTATCTCTCCAACACATTTTCTTTTAAAATCTGGTTGAAACATATAGGCGAAATTACAGAGTTGCTGGTGTTGATTGTCAGAAACACGTGAAAATCAGATGGCGGTCCAAATAGGCAATCGTCCTTGACTTCTGGTCCGATCTATAACAGTTATTCCTAATAATGATAATTATTTTAACAAAAATGTTTATCTATGATTGTCGTTCAAAACAACGAATCCCAGAGATTCACTTGCTTAAATAATATAATAATATTAGATAAAATCATTTTATGAGATTGAAAGATATAATGCAAAGGTCAATCTTAAAGAGGATATTTAAGGGATTATGCAGTTGTTTGAAATCCTTATTTGAATAATGGATTTGTATTTACCATTTAAATTTGTGCATTTTCTCTGCCTTCGTTGTTGCTAGCAAGCGGACGTTTTAAAGTATAGGTGGATCTATCGCTTGGAATTAGGCTCTCAAGTGAAATTAAATGCCCATCTTCCAATTACCAAAAATATGTTCAAGCAGGCCCTTAAGATCTAATTTGTTGTTATCACCTTTAAATCTATTTTATTAGTAGGTTACTATGCAGTGATCATATATGGGGGGATTAATATAGGAGTCTTTGTTCTTTAGGTGAACTCACAATATCTTTGTATTTACTTTATTAATGTATACTCAAGAATTTTAAATTTACTCCTATTCTACGTGTAATCTGCCATGGTGGACGTTGCAATCTGTGGTTGCTAAATATTTTGGAAATCGAGTGGTATTCGATTCATGTGTAACTACGCCGGATGTTTACACGAAGGGTAAACTAAAAAGTATGGTAAGAAAATAAAACATATTTTCGAGAATGTGTAATTAGCATTTTAGAATGAATGGGATTTGAAACGTGTACAGGTCGGGTTCAATAATACGAAAGGATTCATTGTATATGGATTGGATATTTGGTAGTTAGCTTGTAGGCTAATTAAATTAGAAATCCAGAGTTGCGTCCCATTTAGGGCTAGTTATTTTCTGGACGCTGCTAAGGCTAGTTATTTTTGGACCCTCAGGCTAGTTATTTAATTGGTCCCATGGGATTTTAACTTTTGGTCCTTTGGGACACTTAATGTTTTGTCCCATGGGATGACTAATGTTTTGTCCCTTGGGAAATAAGCTTTGGTCGCTCAGGCTGTTATTTTCTGGTTCTCGGACTAGGTTATTATTTTGTGGTTGCTCAAGCTAGTTATTTTTGGCACTTAGGCTAGTTTATTTTCTGGTCCCAGGTAGTTATGTCTTTGGCGCCAGGATAGTTATTTTGTGGTTGCCAAGCTTGTTATTTTTAGTCCCAAACAAAGTTATTTTAATCGTTGTTAACAAGAAGATAAAGTGAAACAAAAAGAAAGAAATAAGGGAAAATTCAGATATAATATCTCAGGGTCAGGATGGATGGACATTAAGAAACAATCAGCATAGACTCTTGGGGTTTGGGGTTGGGTCGGCGCCGGGATGGGAGTCTCTGAGTTCTGTCTTTCCAGCGGCTCTAGCCACCCTGCGCGGATCGCTCCTTTCTTTATCCACTTGTCCCGGCCTTGGCGGTTTTTGCATATCTTTTGGTTCATGCTCATCTTGGCTATTGTCCGTGGCCTCATTGTTGGTTCATTTTTTTCTTTTTGTTTTTTTTAGTCCTGGAAATATGTCAAACTAAGATGGAATATCCAATTTGTATGAATTCAATGGACAAACATTTATGAAACTTCAATAAACATTTGTATTCTCGTGCCAGTGGCGATTGCAGTGAGTAAAATTGGTTGTTTTCGACAAACATGTGCATATCATTTGATAAAATTAGAAGTTTTCAAACGACGAGTTTGTGAGCCCTTTGTAAGATGGTATATGTAAAGTGCCTGAACCTAATCTAAGTGGAAATTAAAGTTATTATGGGACGAGAAGTTAACTGTGGGTAGGTTTAAAGAAAAATATTACGATGTTATTTGCGCTAGTGTTTAATTGTTAGACACTTAAAATACCAAAGTTGCTATATGCATTATACTCCCACTTCCCATGATGAGAAGTATGAAATGAATGAAACAAGGGTTGTTAATTAGCAAGAATGCACAGAACATTAAGGTTGTTTAAGGTGTAAATCACCAGTTATTCAAGTTGCACTGCTTTCAAAAAATGGTGGCAATTTAGCTAGGTACCAGCATATGAAGAACTAAGTTTGTCTAAAAGGTCTGGAGAACTTTACACTTAAGATTGAAGGATCAAAAGGCTGTCTTCTGGTTATCATGGGTTTCACAGGCCGTCTCCAGGAGGAGGCCATCTCCAGTGGGCTATCTCTAAAAATGGCTACAAATTTTGGATAAAAAAAATATGTGAAAATGAGGAAAACATCAATCAACGTGTGGAAGGAGATTCTAGTAGCAACTACCAGTCATCTACAGTCAAAAATTTCCCCCCCTCAGGAGTTGATCAAGTGTTGCTGTTTCAAAGGGACTTTACCAGTACGCCTGGACATGACAAGTGTGGGCTTTAGCTGCGAGGACAAAGAAAAACATTTCCCCTGCCACAGTCAAATACCAGCACTTGAAAAATTTGATCAATATAAATACATCACAGTCCTGAAATTCTCTGGCTAATTACATGCATCATAATATTGAAAGGACTTAAAATGGTCTCGAGGGACAAGGAAAAATATTTCTGGCTTCTATGACTCTTAAGCAACCAGAACATAATAACTAGCATGAGGACCAGAAAATAACTAGCTTGTGAACTACTAATCTAGAATACCTATATGACAGAAATAACTGTATGGGGAACAAATATACAACTAGCTCTGGGGGACCGAAAAAAAACTAGCCTGAGCAACCAGAAAATAACTAGCCTTGTAGGCGCAACCAAGAAATAAACTTAGCCTTAGGACCAGAAAATAACTAGCCTGAGTGACCAAAAAATAACTAGATGAGCGACCAAATAATCTATCCCAGGGACGAAAAATTATTCTCCCAAGGGACAACAATTATTCTCCCACGGACAAAAAAGGGCCAATCCCAAGGGATAAACTGTTATAATCCCAAGGACCAATTAAAATAAATGCCTGGTGAACAGAAAATAACTAGCCCGAGGGTCCAAAAAACTAACTAGCCTTAGCGGCCAGAAAATAAAATAGCCTAATGGGGCGCCCTTATGGCAGTTTCTGAATTTAACTAGCTTGAGCTAACTAGCCAAATATCCTCCCCATTGTACATAACCGTATTATTGTTTTAAAAGCTAGGTTAACTATGTGCGGTCGGTGTTTAGCATATGATTATATTGCTAAAATTTTGGTTGAGTAAGTTTCAATGTACACGGAAAAAGTGAATCTTTTGTAATCACTTTATTATTTGCAGGACACGCGAAGGTGCGGTATGTTTTGATCTATGTTGTCCAATGGTGACCACGTCTGCGATTTTGCTACCATAAAGGTGGTAACTATTGTTTAAGATTATTACAATACCGCATCGGTTTGAGAGGTTACTTCGTGAGGCGAACTGTAATATTATTATAATTTGGGGACCCAAAGATGGCTTACCACTCTCGACAGGGGCCTGTATTTCCATGATAAAACTATGGAAAAAATCACCTCTCCTTTTGCCATGCATGTTAAAGAAATGGTAGTAACGTGTATGTTGTAAATTTCTGTAGCTTAAGCATTGGAGCATAAGAATTGTGTTTTAAATTGCTTAAATGTGAAGCATTTCAAGCCTATTTCAGATTAAATGTTTTGTATCTTCAATATAGGTGTAGGGTATTCAATGTACTTTTACCAGCATTTTAAAGGTCCATGGTCCGATCGTTAATGCTCTCTAAATTTCTGAGATTAAAAACTAATCTAATTTGATTGCTATCAGGGACAAATCTAAAGTTTAGATTAAAATTTAAATCAAAATACATTGAAATATAATTCAAATAGATTAAAAATTTTAATCAAAATTTAGATTTGTCCTCCGTTTTAATCTAAGAAATTTAGAGAGTAGCCTCGTGCCCAAGGACCCCAGATTTTACCGAAAGTGGTCTAAAATTTCTACTATTTTTTTCTCATTTACCCTATGGAATCTTGGGCTAAAGGATGTTTAGTTTGGATGTTATGAGCGAAAATATACCCCATTTTTAATTTTATACAGTACTCTATGGGGATTACAAAATTATGTTTTAGTTCTCACTTCAACGGGTTGAAATCAGTCGGCGCGAAACTTTACAGATGGAGTTGTGGGGTGAAGGTCATTCTATCAAGTTGAAAAATTTATAGACTTAAAGCATATTAGCACATTTTTTGAAGAGCGCCCCCAATTTTCAAAATTTGATATTTTTGCACAGCTATGTTGGTAATTGTCTAGAAAACTACACCTGCGAACGAGAATGCTCAAAATGCGTATTTATTATAAAATGAGCGATTTTTGTAATTAGAATTGGGATCCTAGATTGTACTTAACGGCAGAGCTGGAAATGCTAAGTTTATGTCCGTTCATGATGATATAGTGCCACCTCCAGAAAATGACCTCTAACTTGACTTGCCTGAACCAATAAAACAACTAATAGATGAGCGTAGATACGTACATTGCGCTATTTCCCGGCTATTTCATATTGGAAGGCCCTTTCCAGCAGCCGTTGAATTATTATCGGGATCCCGATATTATTATTCTAGATACAAAATTCCTTCGTTTGCGACACATAGACATTATAGTTTACTAGCCAGTTACCAATGCAACCGTGTAAAATCTCAATTTTTTTGAAAAATTGGGGGCGCTCTTCAAAAAATATTGCTTTAAATTAAATCAGTCATCCTTCCCCCTTTAAGTAGTTTTGAATGTTGAGGACCCCTACTACCGAAATAAAATTAGCGTATCTACTATTATTTTATACTTTCTTCTGAAGATAGCACTATAAATTAACTTTTTGTTGACATAGAATATAGCTTTTCCATCATGTGCATTTTAGAGTGCCAAAACTTTTAATGCGCAAGCGCAGATCTCCCCGGTTCCACGAGGTTTCAGGGACTTATATCCGGGCATATATGACGTCATTAAAAAATCATAGGAAACGCTCAAGTACCATGAAGGTTTAACTGAATGGGTGGGATATATTTCTTTGACCATTATAACCTCTTATCTGGCGTTTCCATCTTGATAGCGTCTGCAAATTCAAGATGGCGGCCATTACCATATTAAATGTAATATATTTGGTTATACCCTCCACAATATTACAAAATGTGTATATTAAAGTGTAAGATTATGTCCTCGATCATTAGAAACTAGTGTCCGTCCTTTCCGTTTTGATAACAATGGAGAAATCCCACGTGGTGACCAATACGTCTGCCGTTTCAGACTTTTCAAAAGCTACAAATTACCACATGTCTTTATTATATTTAGTTATGTATCATCCAGAAATTATTATAAAGGTATACATTGGGGTATGAGACATGCTTTTGATCATTAGATATTTATATTAATATTACTTTATTTGTTATCAGGCTTAAATCTCAAGATGTTGGTCAAGTGATAACAGAGACATGGCAATTTGGTAGGTTTAAAGAACTTAAACGGAAGGAATATTGCCATAATTTTCCATTTGAAATATGTTAACAAACCAAAATATACCAGACATGAGTTTCTAATTGTCAAGGTTATATTATTTCATACTAATTTCAATACTTTTATCGTGATTTCTGGATAATATAAGTAAATATATCCAGATGGTAAATTGTAGATTTTAAGGAAATTTAAGACGTCCATATTGGCTGCCATCTTGGAATTAAGGCAAGATGATATTAAATATATGAATGACAATATTAACGATGTCCTTCAAATAAAATTGCGTGGTTTCTTCCTCACAATTATTATATCTAGTCCAAACGTGAATTTATTCACAAATTTTGCCATTTTGGTGGAATTTGGGAGACATTTTAGCAGCCATCCTGGATATGAAGCAAGATAAAGCTTTTGATGGCTCGTATAACTATGTGTGTTTTTCTCATATTAAGATTATTACGTCTCAGATATGCCAAACGCAGTACTCCTACGCAGACGACACGCACTTGGATAGCTGTAATTCTTTTTAGTCCTTAGAAAAAACAGTGTTGCAGAAAGACTTAATCACTGTAAGCCAAGTCTTCCACCGATGGACACTTTTAAAATCATTAACATGGCAAAACACCAACCAATTGCATCTGCCAAATCCAAACCCCACACCCTTTTTTTTACCCCCTTTTGGCCAAACTCTCCCCCCTTTCCCCACCCCCACCTTCCCTCTTTTTTTTCTTTTCTACCCTTAAGCAAAACCCAAGACCGTTCAGCTCTGGTTTCCACCTTGCAAAATCATGCGCAAAAAGAGAACTTAACATCACTCTAGATGGAGAAAAACATTCACATGACCCCAACACCGAAGTACCTTGGCGTCACAATGGACGCAGCCTTACTTTCAATCAACACACCAAGGGCAGTCGCTGCCAAGACGCAGTCCCGTTTCAACCTCCTCAGAAGGCTTGCAGAACTGGATGGGGTGCATCCTTTTGACACCTTACATAAATCAACTGTTGCCTTAGCATACTCCACTGCTGAATACTCTGCACCAGTATGGAGTCACAGCTTACATTCACACAAGATTGATGTCCTTCTGAATGATTGCAATGAGACTGTTAGTGGTTGCCTTTTGGTGACATCTGTAGAATATCTTCCATTCTGTCTGGCATAAAGCTCCTGCAAACTTAGGAGGAACTTCAGACGAGAAGCTCGCCAAGAATGTGATGAACCTGGTGGCCCAGTACCACCACCAACACCCTTTGAGGATCAGAGGATTCCACGGAATCACTTTGCTACCCAATACATGACACTGCTGTCACATATCCCTATCGCTCATCCTGGATCAATGACAGATGGTATGAGGCAATGGTCATCCTCTAATTTGAACCTTAAAGAAGTTGTGGTAGCCCATCTAGCAATGCCCAAAGGCTGGACCTGATAGGAAGCATGGGTCAACCTCAACAGACTCAGAACTGGCGTGGTCGTACAAAGAACTTCCTTCACACGATCCTCAGAGTAGAACTTCACCAAAACTGCGATTGTGGAGAGTTACAAACCATTAACCACATTATAGATGACTGTCTGTGAGGTCTACAAGTCCCAAAAGGGAATCCTAGGCCTGATCAACTTGGACGATGAAAATATCAGCTGGTTAAAGGACGGATTCTTACAGTGATTTGGATTGCACGCACGAACGAACGATTATTATTTTGGCCCAATATGCCGCAGTCATTTGAAATATTGCTGGAACGGCTTGATTGTTTTCATTTTTAAAAAATTTGTGTTTATAGAAGATAAAAGAAGATAAACGGGTGATTTGATTGTGTACTGGTGTATTTAATTTTGAATTATGACGTCATACTGAATTTGCAGGTAAAATGGTGAACACCACGCTAGAAACAAATTGGCACATTCTTTTTTGGCTCCAATAGATATAATTAACAAAGTTCCGTAGAGACGGGAAAAATAAAACATTCAAGCCCACGGAAACACACATATAGCCACCGGACTAGTGGGGCAATTTCGTGTCACTAGTGCGGCGAAACAAACTTCCATCTTCTGGAAATCTAATAGTGCGTACCATTAAGACAGGTACATCCCAGGTCATAACTGAATCTATTTCACCCACATATTCACTAGTAATTATGTGTATATACTATATTCTTCAAATAAGCTTGGGGCCACCCGATTTTTGAAAAAAAAAACAAGACGGCGGCCAAAATAAAATTCTTAAAAATGGCTAAAAACCGGATTTTTTCCGTTGAGAAATTAACACAAAACTCTTAGTTTCTATTTTAATTTAAAAACACATTGCTCTTTGCTTTTGACAAAGTGAAATTTCAAATTTTCGAAAGAATTCAAAATGGCCATCACAAACGCTCAATACATTGATGGATTGCCTTAAGTTTATTCTTAAGGATATTATCGTAATATAACTGATGCATTGTTGAGCTACTACAAGAAAGCATATAGGGCTATCATTGTTTCTCAAAATGGCGGCTAAAATTAAAAATGGCTGATATTTAGGTTAATTACAGTAATGTATTTAACTGTATTGTTGGGAATTATTTCGTTCTCTAAATGGTGTTATTACAATGATTTATTACTAAATTAAATATAGCTACCGATTATCTTAAAACAGCTGGAAAATTCAAGATGGCTAACAAATTCATGTAAAATACACGTTTTTAGTCGATTTCAAGTTTTCATATAAGCATCACAATATATATTGCGGTGTACTGCGACACCCACATGTGGACCATAATCAATATTCCATGGGACTCGCCCATTCAATCGGAAATCCTCTTTGTGTAAAATCAATACACGGATTATTGCGTTGTACCACACAGTGACATTGAAAACTCAATGAAGTTCAACTTTTGGTTAGGGTGTTTGCGTTTTTCTGGCGTTCTATCTCAGCCACTTTTGCATGCTATTTTAGAAGTGAGGTGGGTAAATGAAAGAGCAGGACCTAGGCATGAAAATGTATATTTTGAATATAGGTTTTCCCGTTTAATTTAACACTATTTACATTATATTTCATATCTAGTTAAGTTATAAATCGTCTTAGAAAATTGGATCGTGCATCTCGTGAAATAAATTTCGTCAATAAACATTTAAGTAGGGTTATAAATCAGAATCCCATTCCAGAAGTTTGGGGAAGAAGGTTTGAAGATGTTTTTCTATAGTTTGAAGGGCGCTGAATCAGAATTGTTGGGTCCAAACTCTGGGAAATGTGGGGAACTTTGTAAAATAAGGGGGTAAAATTAGTACAGGGGTAAATTTGAAATCAAGTCAATTGTTTTTAATGTACGCCGATGTATTTGTCTCATTATAAGGATTAAGAAAAGGTATAGTTTGTCTAGGTTCCGACCTTTAGTTAAACAGGTACAGCCCTATTAAGGTTCAAAGTCATCCTGGGGGTAAACGATACCCAGTGCTCCGATTTGTTGAAAGTGGTGTCAAATTGTTCGCCTTGCATTATTTTACAATGTTTGGCATTTGGTTTCGTAATTAGTGGGGAAAATGTAACAGGGGTCTACATGGTCTATGGGGGTCACCAAAACTTGACCTCAATTGTATACAGAGCTGTCACCCAAGGAATTGAAATGAATTTTCTGCTTCAGTATGACCAGGGCAATAATTTGACACCGGTTTCAACAAAATATGAGCATTGGATTTTTTTTTTTTTGTTTTTTGCCCCAGAACGACCTTGAACCTTATCATGGCTGTAGCCGTGTAACTTTAAGGTCGGAACCTATACAAACTATACCTTTTTTAATCCTTATAATGAGACAAATAGGCCTACATTGGTGTACATTTAAATGCAATTTGACATGATTTCAAATTTACCCCGGTACTAATTTTACCCCCTTATTTTACAAAGTTCCCCACATTTCCCAGAGGTTGGACCCAAAGATTATGATTCAGCACCCATCAAACTATAGAAAAACATCTTCAAACCTTCTTCCCCAAACTTCTAGAATGGGATTCTGAATTATAACCCTACTAATTGTATTTCAGAGTATGATCACTGCATTTCATATATTGGTCATTAAATATCGTCCTTGGAACATAGAATTCGTCTCACCTGTTGGGTCGACGGCACTTGCACAATTCGCCTTTATTCATTATTTTTCATACTTTTATCAATGCAATTCGTACCACAGCGGTGGGACACAGTATTACACAAATATATTGTAGATTAGAGCATCAGCCCAGAAGGTTTTGGTTAGACGAACGAGATACCAATATCTGAACACGGGAAAATTCAGAGAAAAATATAACTTTTGCAAATATGAAAGTCTGCCGGGGACCCGTTGTTGCGTGAAGCCCCAGGAGAGGGGTAAAGTTACTATGGGGGTCAAATGTTTGAACTGCTCTAAATCTAATATAATATAGCTCAAATTATTTTTTTTTTTTTTTTTTTTACTGCATTTCATATATTGGTCATTAAATATCGTCCTTGGAACATAGAATTCGTCTCACCTGTTGGGTCGACGGCACTTGCACAATTCGCCTTTATTCATTATTTTTCATACTTTTATCAATGCAATTCGTACCACAGCGGTGGGACACAGTATTACACAAATATATTGTAGATCTATCTTCCGTGTTGCATAGCGTCAGACAACAAATTGATGGATAGGTAGGTTATTGGATGAAAGTCTAACATCATTTGGATCAAACATGAGCTAAGCAATTACAATATATATAAACAGAGCAGTTTGAAAGACCTTTGCTGTCAAGTTTTTGTGAATGATTTAATCATCGGGACAGTCCACAAATAAGTGCAAACTTTGTCAACGTCACTTTCAGTTACATTTATTTAATGTCAATTTCATGATCAGAATTGTAAAAAAAGATAACATATAAGTAAGAAAGTCATAAACAAGAAAAAAATAAAGATGTAAAACGATGAAAAACGAAGAAAGGGCGAGGAAAAAGAGGAAATATACATATAAAGTATAGTCCTATATGTATACACATTCATGCATGATTCAAGACGATAATCAAATAAATCAAATATGAAAATCATTTGGTATTGGATAACCTTTGAGTGGCAACGTGCCGTATAATTTTGGCTGATGCTATACTAGATTCCAGTTGATAGTGGAATAGCCTCTACTTTTTGTAGGTGGAGGTATGAATTGAGGGAATTAGTATAAAAACTTTAGTCCGTGTATTTGTGGATGATGGGCGCTATAGCCATGATAGCCAACCCTGAGCGGTTGGGTCATTCACAGTCCCAATCAATAGTCAAAGCATAACCCTAGAATGTTCAAAGAAATCGCAAACTAAATCCAAGAATAGTTTCAGTGAAAGCATGCAGGTGAAAGCTGATTTTTATGAATAGTGAAGATAAAAGTTCTGCATTGTAACAAACAGGTGACTGAAGCCTTCTTAAATTTATGATGTTGTTGGTAGGCAATGTTTAAAACCAATTCTGGGGTAGACACACTATACATCACATAGTATAAAATACAAAGTATGGACTGGACGAACAACGTAACTTTTATTTGTAGTTGGCCAGCTTCTTTCAATCCGATCTCTTTTGATTGCGAGGAAGAAATCGAAGATTTTATGGGTAATTCTGTCCCTATTTTGAGTAACGGACTTAGTCCAAACTCCGCCCACAACTCTACCATCAATTGGAATTGCCTATAATATTGTGGCCTTCACATTTTGTAGAGGACCTTGTATAATTTAATCCAATTTCAATAACCTTACTAATTTCGCCCGAATGTTGAAAAATATATATAAATCTTTTTCACTTGCAGAGGAATCTCTTTATCTCCGTGAGTAAGAAACCAATGCAAGTACGAGCGTGTTATGGAATACTATAAAGACCGAACACAGCTCATGGTTGCTTGGGTTATCAGCGAAAGTAACAGATACTTGAGCTGTAATAGGATCAAGGCTGGGCCGATTGAAAACCTCTCGGACAACCTCTTATTGCTTGTCCGTATAGCCAATTAATGCAAATCATCTGCCTTGTCTAATTACACCAGCTAACTTACAATATCCGTAGGGCAAGGTTAATACTTGCTAAGATAAATAGATTAAAAATGATTTAAAAAAGCGGTAAAATAGAGTAGCTAAAGTACACATTGCAAAACATTACTATTAGGACCCTATAATGCGAGGCACATAGACGAAAATGCTCCGAAAAGATCATGTTCTATATCTCGCGGTATAATTTCGGTAAAGCTTCCGTTTTCCGTATGGTAAATTTTAAAATAAGTCTTCAGGCAAAATTTGCGATTTCCTGTTTTTTAATGATTGATAGATGGACTATGACCTCCGAAATGACCTTAAAAGTGTTGACATCGGCGTGTGACAACAGCGGCTCAGAAACCTTCCCAAGTACCTTTCGCCTACAAGTTTGTTTTCCGTGCCGCCGGGAAAACTCTCATAGCAATAAAACGTAATCATAACTTCCACACAATCCTTGTAGATTATCGAGAGCTGCGCTTAAGTTAGCGGCCTAATTTCTAACGGATAGTTTATGAAACGATCAAAGAAATGGTTCTCGATTGCTATGACCCACATTTTTTAAAGAGTATGTTCCCAGGCTCTCTATAACTGGATAGGCTAACGCCGCGCTCGAAATGAGGAAACCGGAAATTGCACGGCGGCCCTTTGCTCTACCCAAGAACCCGATCGTGGCCCATACCCAAACTGAATGGGAAACTATGGAAAAAGGGACAGAAGTAGGCGATTAATTGCGAGTATGTCAAGGTTTGTCCTTATTGGTTTGATGTTCGAGTATGGTGGTAGTTGAACAAAACTATGATTAAAAAATGTTTTAAAAAGTCTTTAAAATGCCAATATTCAGGTTTTTAGCTCACAGACAACAATAATTCGTGGAGTAGGCAGTGCTTGAATACTAGCATTCACAGATATATTAGATATTATTATCTCCTCCAAGATTTTTCAGCTTTACTAACCCCACCCCCCACCCTAGTCATGTATTTATTACCTCCGCGCCCATTATTGAAAATGGGCAGAGTCTGATTGGTCAGTTACTAGCCATTATTACTGCCAATAATGGGTCGCGAATGCATTTTCTCATTATATCACACTGGTTAGATAGAATAGAAATAAAGGGCTTGCAGTAAATTTATGGGTCATATGTATCCTCGGCCGGAAAAAAAATAAAATAATGGACTCGGCTGCGCCTCGTCCATTATTATTTTTTTCCGACCTCGGACACATTATTAAACCATAAAAGATACTGCAACACCCTTTTATTTCTAATTTTCACTCTCTTTCTGAAGCTTGATGTCATTGTGAGGAATGTTGGTACTTATTCTGAGATACCAATTGAAAGGGAAAAGAAAAAAATAATGTTACATTATGTGAAAAATGTAGAAGAATATTATAGGAATCGGATGTTGTAAAAAGGAAAAATCACAGGGGGGTTCCCCCCACCCGAGAAATTGTTCTGTAAAAAGTCTAAGGTAGACGAGAGGTAAGCATTCCTTTCTTTCTGGAGGAAATCTCGTATCTCTTTACAGGCATGCAAGTTCTATTTAAAAATATTACCTAAGATAGGTGTGGAATTGGAATAAAATTCATGGGGTCTTGAATTTGGTCGGGGGACCACATGCTCGTTCCAAAAAAGAGCGATATAAGCTGCAAATGCGGGACAAACTCTAGGGGTATACAATTCACAATAATGAAGTTCTAGGGGGTATCAAATCGTTGTGATTGTGACTGGTTCCAATGATAAAAATAGCCTAAACATATCAGCAAAATAAACCCCCGGAGTGTGTATTTTTTTGTATATTTTGGCTATTTAAAGGTATTTTAGTCACTCATTGAGAACAGTTCCCCACCTGGGTATAAATTTAATTGCAAATGGTCACCTTATTTAAAAAAAACCCCTGAAAATACGACAAAGTATAATTTTACAAAAAATGGAGCTCCGTAGACCCCCCGTTATAGATGTTATTTTCACTGAAAATGGTCTGTTCTCCTTTAGGGTCAATTTCAGAACCCCCCTGGAATGAGCACGGGTACTCAACAAACCCATGAACCCCCCGCCCCACCCCCCCCCCCCCCCCCCCCCCCCAACCCCCCCCCCCCCCACCCCCCCCCCCCCCCCCCATCGGATAACATCTTGCTTGAAGAAAAGATAATAAAATTGCCGTCTATGCGGGTGTCAGTATACTGCCAAACAATCATTGTTTAAATCAAAACTGGAAATTAAAAATTGGAAGGAACTGAATTTGTCCTTGACCTTGGGATTTATTAAGCTATCCTTAGGCCTAATTGTGCTCCATACATGTATCCAGCGAAAAGTCTCATGAATTAAATACAATTTTAGTGCATAGAAAGTATAGTGATCCATACTGGTAGTCCCATGTAGTTATTATAGCATTTTAGAGCACATAGTCTAGTACAGGGGCAATGCAAGTGCAGTATCGTGTATAGGGGGCCTACGACGTGTACCCATCACTATAAACTAACTCGGTCGCAAAAAATTGCCTAGATAATCGTTTACTTCTACTCACAGTAATTTAAGGCCCAAAACATGGCAACATATATACAAATGGCAAATGCTGGGTATATTTTAAAGTGGCCAGAAAGGACTTGTAAAGGCTACATGTATACTCCCCCATAGTAACGAATAATATTAAACCAATATATACTATAAAAAAACCTTTATTAACCACATATCGAGTGGTTCATAGAAAACGGAATTAATATAACCCTAAAACATGAATTAAAAACCCATATAGTCGACCATGTGCTATTAAAAATCGCGCTAGGTAGAACGGTTAGGCGCTACGACCGGCACGGTTACGTCAATACCAGGGCAATCATAGGAAAATACACATTTTGGAAAGCATCAGTGTGAAGATGTATGCCGCTACTGTGCCGTCCGTTATCGCAGAAACACAACATACAGATCCCATATCAGTTTAGCGCGAATTTCAAGTAGCGCATGGTCGACAAAATGCTTTTAATTAGTTTTATGGTTATTATAATTCCGTTTCCCATGAAAAACATTCCATATGTGTTCAATAATTGTTTTGATAGCGTATATTATATAAGTTATCTGAGACAGGTTCTCCTTTAAAGGTGTTGTTTGGTGTTGTATTTCGTGGAGTACTAGCAGGAGTTGCACTAGCTTTTAAAACTGGGGGTCAAAACCTTGAATTTCCCGAATTTAAAGAGGTACAGAGCTCAAATTTCAGGCTTTTTTGTTCTATGAGGATCTATACGTTACACCAAAAAAAGAAAAGAAGAAAGCAACCCGTGAGGTTTGAGTGAGGTGGATGGTGTACTCGAATTGGCATGGAATGACATGCTACAATTATGGGAAAATTGTGAACATCAGGGTAAATATTAATGGAGCACATGGTCATATTATTAGGTGACCTCTATTACATAGTAGCCAACTAGTCCAGCAATATGGATAGTAATAATTTGGTGAATGAAAGCTTTGCAATTTAGAAATGTTAGGGTGTTTTGAATACATTGGATAGAGTTACTATTGTTTGAACTTCAGCTGAAGAACAGTGGCCCGAGTAATAATTTTTCATATCTTTCTCCTTGTGTGGACCCCTGTAAGTGGCTACTAAAATAACAAAGACTGCAAGCAAATGGCGGAGTGTTAAAGGTAATAAAACTAGGCACGTTGGAATCAGGGGGAATTATGATGAAATGGCCACTGAGAAAGTTATATAATATTTTTAAATGATATGAGATACGAGGATGGGTCATTTGTTTCAAACATGATTACAAAATCGTTTAAAAATGCACAGTTAATGAGAAACCAATGGCACAGTTTTAAAAAGCCGTGTACCCCATCCATTTTTTTTTCCAAAAACTACATTTTTCATGGTTGCATGCTTTCAAATGTGTTAAACTCTCATCTGAAATTATGAAGCGCCCGTCTCCACAATTGGAAAAAAAAAGAAAAAAAAAGATTGGACGTCATATTAAACTAGATTGACGTCCGATAAACTAGATTAGATCGGCGTCAGATTTTTTGTATAACATTGACGTCACAAAAACATCGACGGGCGCAGGTGGTAGATCGTCGTCAGATTGTACCTCGACGTGACGTGAAGTTTTGAAAGTTAACAATAACGTGAGTTTGACCGATTCTTAGAATAGTTAGAAAACGTGAAGTTTGACGATTAGAACGTGAAGTTTGACCGATAGAACGTGAAGTTCGACCTATAGAGCGTGCAAACTGGTATTTATGCTGCTCTGGCATTCCATATGTTTCAGTGATCACTTCCGTTTACTCAGCTAGCCGGAGACCGAGCGAGCGGGACTCCCACTAGTTAAATAATAGCAAGCAACTCTTTTGTCCTTTTCAAAAGCCAGGTGGCATTTCTGTTCAATAGTAGATAACTCTTGTAAGTAAAGTATTGACATGTTAATGTAAGCACGGATTAGGGTCAATATAGTTATCAAAGAAATTTTTCAACTCAGGAAAATGGCAAACATAACATAACATTGTTATGCGTTCCCGACGTGAAGTGCAAAATACCATCGTACTGCAAATGTCACGTGATTTGTGCCATGTGACTAAGTTTAGCCATATTGAGTCACGCAGCCCCCCCCCCAACGCGGTCAAACCGGCGGTCCGGTAGTAGTATATCCTGTTCTAAAATGAAAAAAAACAAGGTCCTCAAGACTGGAATAATACCGAAAAGGCACTGTGGGAAAAGGGATGCGGCCCGTTTTCCCGTAGCGATTGCGTGTTAACTTGTTCGTGTTGCGAGCCACCGAAGTACCGACAACAAAAGTGCAATTTATGCTCGCTAGGTTCTATAGGTTCGGACCCAATTAACGATACAATCCAAAACAAAACATAGGACGGACCCTCTGATGCAAAAATATCCATAAACCCTTTCGTTTTCCGGCAACGATATTTGAGATTCTAGTTTCTTTGCTGCATTCCTATGACGGACGTAGGCCTTGGGCAAGCCAGCCAAAAAAGGGGTTGTTGCATAACTTAAGAAGGGTACAAATTCTAGCAATGCTTTTTGAAAAGCTACATGTCCCTAGTGTATGAAATCCATGCTATGTAATTTATCAGGAGTAGATGTAGTCTCAGAATATTCAGTGTTTTTGAAGCTTGTGTGAAACATTCTCTTTATAAATTGATATACACCATATGGATAACAATAAACTGATTTGGTTAATTGAATGGCTTTTTTGTGAACATTGCTGGGGTCAATTACTCTGCAATTATTAATGGTTTAATGGAATATGCATTATGAAAGCATAAATATTTCTTTCATTCTTTGAACCATATCCAGTTTAAGCATTTTTGATACCTTCACAACGTATGGAAATATTTTTGCATCTTAAAAGAAAAATAATTGCTTTTAACACATGGTTTTTTTATTATGGGGACTTAATATACCAATTTTTTACAAGAGATTTCTTCTTTTCCCACTGAGAGCTTACCCCCACCCTGGGTGCTAATTTTAATCACATATTACCTATAGATGACATTTGCCCCTTTTGGGTCACTCAAACACTGCTAACAAACGGCCTGACTGGTCCTTAATTGCTAAACAGCCCCATTATATCCGCATAACAAAAACGCCATTGCCGACAACAGACGCGTAGACAGATCTCAATCCTGGGGAGGCAACTCCTATTTTTTAGAGGTGACGCGTATTTAAGGCTGTTAGACTCCCATTTCATGCTCTTGTGTCACCCAATGACCCCAATAGTTCTTTTCAAATACTACCCAAAGACCCATATTTTTTTTTTTAATTTTTCCACTGGTCATCCAAAAGACCCCTAGTTGGAGACTTTGAAAATATTTCTCACCAGAGACCCCATTTTTTAAAAAACAAATTTGGCTGTCTCTAACCCAAAGACCCGTATTTTTGTGGGAGCCCCTGTCACCGAATGCGCCCTGGGTTTGGAAGCGGCAACCACCTCTACACCCATATCCACTTCCTAAACTCCTCAAAAACGTTTGGATTGTTTTTCAGACATGTAGTTGTGCATTTAATTGAACATGTAGCTTTCATTTTACTTGAACATTTAATTATTACCTTTTATTGTTATACATGGAACAAGGCTCAGTTATTCCTCTGTATCATGACCCCAAAATCAAAAGAATTGGGTATCCTCAATGGTTGAGTACACGCATCTTGGAATACTGGTAGTAAACAGGAAAGTGCCATATCAATCCCTGCAGTTAAAGATCGCCATGGGTTACACACTTAGAGGATTAGTTTGCTTTAAACCCGGGTCTTTGAATATGAAAAGTCAAGAGTGGTTTATTCATATCTCATCATGCCGCGAGTATCAAATGTGCAGAGGCCTGGTGTCATGGGCTAATAGATGCGCATCATCCCAGATCATTCTAGCCTAGTGGGGGCACAGCCCTAGTGCTGTTCAAAATGGAAAACAAAATTCGCGTGCACACCGCATCAAACAGTTGTCGTCCAAATATTTTGGCAGGCACGGTTTGTGGGGCTGTATTGACACAAGTCCAAACTTACTAAGAAGCCAGCAATGGCAGCCCTTTACCATCAGGCCCGGTTAAGGTGTGGGTGGCAACACCGGGAGTTGAATTTAAACATGGTGACAGAAATTCATAGTTTTCAGATGAAATGCAGATTTTATCGTCGGAAGTTGTATGATCAGTTAAAGTTTTGAGGAGACTTGATGACGTTTCCCTTCCTATTGCCTTGGAAGAGCGACGCGTTTGACTGGAGGCAGCCCTGATAACTGGTAAGACAAACTTTGTTATCGAAGTGGCAATATGCGGTCGCTTTCGGGTACATATCAAGGCTGTTGCTATCGCTTATGTCCTCAACTGGAACGATATGCCTACTCAGACGTCCGGATCGTCCAATCAGGTAACTTGATAATGAAGTGTTTAAAAAAAACTTCAGTGCCTTCCATAGAGCAAACTCATCAATTTGGGCACAGTTCCTTTTAACCTATCCCTCTTATTTAAACACCCTAAACGAGTACAGGTACGAAATTTGGCCCTTTCTCTTTCCGACCTACCATATTCAGAGTAATGTCACTTAACCATGAAGTAATCAATTCTTATGATATTGCTGTCATTGTACAGAGGAATAACTGAGCTTTTCCCTGATGCAATAGAGTGTATAATATTTTCAATTAAATGAAAAATACATGTTTTGAAAAAAAAAAAAATTCACTGTTTTTGAGAGTTTATTACCTTTTTCATCGTCGCTTCCAAAGAGGAAAAACAAACGTGGCATTTGTAACAGATGTGCTCTTTAGTCACAAGAACTGCTTACTATTCCTGTGTGGCATAGATATTAAAGTTTCGATATAGCGGATTGTTTGCTCCATTGAAAGAAAAATACGATGACATCAGCATGGAAAATACAGTCAGAATAGCATTCTCCTTTTTATATAGCAACAAGGTTTGTGGTGTTTTGTTATTTGAAATGCAAGTATTTTATTTGAAAAGTTATCATCCAAACTTGGTTGATAAGAATGTTTGCTGTTGCATATGGCCCTTGAAGATGAATCTAGACAATTTATGCCTAAGGTCAAGGGTAAAATGGTATATGGATAGGGATGGTGGCAATAATTTTCAGGTTGAGTACCCTGAGTCCTTCGTTTAGTAATAACACAACAATGTCTCCCATCAAAGTTTAAACCTTCACCATTGGATTTGCAAGTTTGTTATGTTATTAGATTACATATAATGTTTATAGCTAAACACAAATGATAAATCTGGCATTATGCAAAAAGATCCTAAATTTAATGTGGATGTTTTTTTTAAATATTTAGGTTAAAATATCAATGTTTTCGTTACGTTGGTAACACAAAGCCTCTTTTCTCTTACGGTGTGGGGAAACACAAACAAAAGTTATTGACCTTCTTGAAGTCAAAAGTAAAATACAAATGAAAACTCTGGAGATTATATGGCCTTTGCCCCCCCCCCCTTTTGTCAAAACGTGTGGTGACGTGTTCCTCCATCCACAGGATTTCCGTCATAGCTGAAAGCTACTGTAGTTGTATGTGGTGAAAAAATGAATCCTATTTTCAGTGAAAATTACAATACAGGACTGAAACATACGTCTTTTACCTTTTGACCCTTTTCTGTCTGTATTCCCTTAACTAAAGGTCACAGAAAAGTATGACTGTACACTTTTCTAATCTCTTGGATCATATCAGCAAGTTGTCATGTGTTTTAAAATTGATTGTGCAGTTTCAATTTTTAGCCCCTATATTACCACCCCAGATGACTTTAGGTACCCCTAGCTGGACATAGCTACTTATCTGAACTTTCTAGCATGCCTTTTGGTAAAACCCCAGTGGGTTGCCTACACACTGGTAACAAAGTCATTTTGTACCCTTCTTAGGTAGTTTAAACCCTCTGGGCCCATGGACTCGTTGGGCTGTTGCCATTTTTAAATTGATTTGGTCTTACTTTTTTTTCCCTCCTTTTTTATTTTGTCTACTGCATGCCTTGGGATTGACCTGGGAGTTGACGAGAGTCTCATGGTATAAAACTCACAAGTCACAACTCTTGGTGTGATATTGCAATATTTATATTTTTATATTTTTATATATATATATTTTTTTTCTTTCCTCTGTGACAGTCATGTTGTATGGGGATGTGCGGCCATTTACCTTTCCTTTACCTTTTCACAAAGTTGGAGTTTTTTGTTTGCTATCTCTCGCTCTCTCTCTCTCTCTCTCTCTCCATTGTGGCTCCCTCAGCCTTTTTAATTACAATTTTTGGGGTCAATTTTTCAAGTTAGGGGCCATTCATTGAGACTCTTGATGTGTGTACATGTGCTTGCGGCGGTGGCGGCCATCTTTCATTCAAAGCGTAAAACTGCCGAACAAGTCATTGGAAGAGCCTGAACAGTGACCGGAATTTGAAGTCACTGTGCGCGTTATAAATATTAGTGAGTGTCGGTGGTGCATAATTTGTGCTGCAAAACTATCATCAAAGCGTTTTTAAAGACCGGACATGAGACGATTGCTACATGCAGGTCAACGAAATCATTCCACGGTGGTGCATATGCTACCTGGTACCGGGCCTGGTACATCATGGTCCGCAGCTATAAAATGCGGTGACCTTGCATTGATATGCGGCTCAAACAAGCCTCGTTCAAATGGATCCCGTTTGTAAAGTTCTTATCCAAATAAATACTACACTTGAGTTTGATTCTTCCAACTCAACGGATTTTGGAGTGTGAAAAATATTGAATATTAAACATATTTCGACTTTAGAATATTTGTCATGTCAAGCTTCTTTTTGGTGATTACTTGCTACACCTATGGGAACGGCGAAACATGAGCAATCTTGGCCGTCCCCCTGATTTCTGTTTGTTTTGCGCGTCTGCAGCTGCAGTAGGCATTTAAATACCGCTTGTTGTCAGTCGAGTCCCGGGTCACAGTTCGGTTTCCTCTGGCGCATGCTGTGATTTTTAGCTCTGTTTTACAATTGGTTTTGCAATCTGCAGCGTTAAGCCATGCGCCGCTGCAGGCGCAGTGCGTGATGTGCATAAGGGCGTGCAATGTTGGTATCTCACTTTTTTTTTCCTGGTCTTGTTTTTTGTTTTCTTGTAGGCTTTTGGTTGTGTGCATCCTACTGTAAGCCTGCCCAGGGGTTCATGTGGTGTTGTGGGTGTGCGTGGCTGTGCGTGTGATGTGTTCGTGTTTTTTGTTTTTTTAGTTGTGTGTATGTGAGGAAATTGAGGAAATTGTGGTTTGCCTGCGGTTTGTTTTGTTTTGTGCCTGTGTGTTTTCCCCTCTGCGCGTTGAGGGTATGTGTGTGTGTGTGTTTGTGTGTGTGTCTGTTTTTCCTGGCTGTTTTGTCTATTTTGTATTTTTATTTTTTTTATTGCCCCCTTTTGCGACTGATCGTGATTAGTGAGTCCGTACTCCATTTTATTTTCACTCTGGCCCTTGTCTGTGCTTTATGTGTCCCTTTGTTATTACTTGGTACAAGGCCCTTCACTTTTGGGGTTTTTTAAACCTTTTTAATTAAATTTTTGGGGTTCCCGTACAACAATGTTTCCGTATCAGGCGCGTGCCGACATGCTAGAACTGGGTAGGAATCGTGAAGTTCTAGCCATTTTGTGTGGATTTCAACTGGAGGTTGTTATTTTTGTATGTGGTGGCTGTTGTCATCAATTGTTTTCTGTTTTGTCTTTGTTGTGTCCTTGTGATGTCTCTGGTTTTGTTGTGTGAGGTGTTTGAAATGGTGTAATGTGGATGCTTTCGTGTGCTAACTGATATGTTTTGCAGTCGTGAGAAGTCATATGCCATGGTATCATTATATTTTTACTGATTTTTATTCAAGAAATGCATTTTGATTGTTTTCTCATTATGAGTTTAAAATTTAGTACGTTTAACTGTCAGGGGGTCTTCAAGATAATTTTAACGTAAAAGTTTCAATTTTTTCCATAAACGAAATTACGAATTTAGTTTCTTAGGAAACCACCATTTCCACCTTTGTCTTTCTAAGCTTCGCATCTAATATCATGGGGTGTGGTAATTTTATTGAAATCCTCCAGCTATTTCCGTTAATAGCACTATTAAGGACCCTGAAGGTAGATATATTATTATGGATGCTCTATTTAATGTTTTTTTTAAATTTTAATGAATTTTAATTTAAAGGTCCCCCATGGCCCGATCACTAATAGCCTCGTCCCCAGAAGCCCAGATTTACCGGAATGGTCAACAATTTTGGTATAGAAGAAAGCTACTATTTTTCTCATTTACCCTGTGAATCTTAGGGCGCAAAGGATGTTTGGTTTGGAGTATGAGCGAAAAATGTATCCCATTTGGTCGACCAATATTAATTGTACACAGTCTCTATATGGGCTTACGAAATCACGTTTTCCGCTCTCACATGAAAACGCCTTGAAATATCCGGCGCGAAAACTTTACAGGTGGGTTTTTGGGTGAAGACCAATCTATCAAGATGAAAACTTCATAATCCTTAAATCGGCCATCCCCCTTTAAATGGTTCATTTAATTCTTGTTTAATGTGTTATGCTCCAAATAATTATAATCCTGAGTTTTTCCGTGATCTTTTTGCTGTTTTGGATAACATGGACTCGTCCCGGTTGGTTGTTGGCAGGGGATTGTAATTTTGCCTTAGGCCCTCTTGTCTATAATCGTTCTCTCACACGGTCCATTCCAAGTTCATTCAAGGGACATTTTTTAGACACTTATGGATGATTCAACTTGGTTGATATCTGGAGATTAGAGCATCCTGACCTCAGGAAATACACTCGGCACCAAAACATCCGGTTGCCTTATTTAGGCTTGATTAATATTTTTTGCCTCCTCTATTTGGTCAATAAATTTGAATGCTTGCCAATATTAGATTTCCGGTATTAGTCTGACATTCTATTGCACTGCAAAAATTCCATTATAATCCCTGTGGAGAGTAAAGTCTATTGGAAGCTGCAATTGTCACTTTTTAAGACATGATGCTGAATTTATTATTTTATCAAATCCAAAATTGCGGATTTAAATCCAGCCAGAGTCATTCCCTTGACCCAATCCTAATATTCTTTGTGATAGTTTGTAAATGTTTTATAGCTGGCTACTGCATAGAATATACCAGAGGAAGAAACCGGAAAGGGACTAAGACAAAATCTATCTTTTGGGACAAAATTGAAAAGGTGAAGAAAGACATCTCTGACATCGATGGGAATAGGACTCCTAAACCCAATCTTGAGACCTGTTCGATCAACTCCATTCTTGGAAAATACATTAATGAATTTTTAAATCAGGAAACACTGGTTCGGTTGTAAGATCTAGAATTAAATGGGCCGAACATGGGGAGAAGAGCTCCAGGTACTTTTGCAAATTTATAAAAGGCGGTCTGTGAAAAAAAATTATACGTAGTCTTGCTATGGATGATGGTACTCTTAAGACTGATCAGGAGTATCATTTTGAGGGAAGAGTGGAGGGCCTATGTAAAATTTGGGGAAGTTCATGTTAATTGTGGCAACCACATACACGTACATACTACTGGGTTGCTGCCTATTCAGAAAACCAATGTTGCCATTTTCCGTTGACCTTTAGTGACCTTGACACAAGGTTAAAAGGTTGGAAGCCGTCACACATCGTCCAAAGTATATATCGACCTTGGTA